>SJYQ01004056.1:692674-742770 GCA_006410935.1 Redunca redunca
CTCAGATACGCAGATGACACCACCCTTATGGCAGAAAGTGAAGAGGAGCTAAAAAGCCTCTTGATGAAAGTGAAAGAGGAGAGTGAAGAAGTTGGCTTAAAGCTCAACATTCAGAAAACAAAGATCATGGCATTCTGTCCCATCACTTCATTGGAAATAGATGGGGAAACGGTAGAAACAGTGTCAGACTTTATTTTTTTGGGCTCCAAAATCACTGCAGATGGTGACTGCAGCCATGAAATTAAAAGACGCTTACCCCTTGGGAGAAAAGTTATGACCAACCTAGATAGCATATTCAAAAGCAGAGACATTACTTTGCCGACTAAGGTCCGTCTAGTCAAGGCTCTGGTTTTCCTGTGGTCATGTATGGATGTGAGAGTTGGACTGTGAAGAAGGCTGAGTGTCGAAGAATTGATGTGTTTGAACTGTGGTGTTGGAGAAGACTCTTGAGAGTCCCTTGGACTGCAAGGAGATCCAACCAGTCCATTCTGAAGGAGATCAGCCCTGGGATTTCTTTGGAAGGAATGATGCTGAAGCTGAAACTCCAGTACTTTGGACACCTCATGTGAAGAGTTGATTCATTGTAAAAGACTCTGATGCTGGGAGGGATTGGGGGCAGGAGGAGAAGGGGATGACAGAGGATGAGATGGCTGGATGGCATCACGGACACGATAGATGTGAGTCTGAGTGATCTCCGGGAGATGGTGATGGACAGGGAGGTCTGAGTGCTGCGATTCACAGGGTCGCAAAGAGTCGGAGACGACTGAGTGACTGAACTGAACTGAACTGAACACAGTCAAAGGCTTTGGCATAGTCAATAAAGCAGAAATAAATGTTTTTCTGGAACTCTCTTGCTTTTTCCATGATCCAGCGGATGTTGGCAATTTGATCTCTGGTTCCTCTGCCTTTTCTAAAACCAGCTTGAACATCAGGAAGTTCATGGTTCATGTATTGCTAAAGCCTGGCTTGGAGAATTTTGAGCATTACTTTACTGGCATGTGAGATGAGTGCAATTGTGCGGTAGTTTGAGCATTCTTTGGCATTGCCTTCTTTGGGATTGGAATGAAACTGACCTTTTCCAGTCCTGTGGCCACTGCTTAGTTTTCCAAATTTGCTGGCATAATTAGTGCTGCTACGTACTCACCATTCATCCATAATGGGGACTCATCAGATATGAAATAACTGTAGATATATTTCTCCAAGGAGTGAAGAGTAGGGAAAGTATCAGCTGGGAACAATAGAGTGTTCTGGTCATCCCTGTATTGGTGACTCCTCTCCTGAATTTTTGCTATGGACTGAATGTTCGTGTACCTTCAAAATTCATATGTTGAAACTCTCATCCCAGTGTGATGGTATTTGGCCCTGAGACCGTTGGGAGAAACTTAGGTCATCAGAGTGGCGCCCTTGTGATGGGATTAACACCCTTATAAGAGAGAGACTGGAGAGAGAGGACCTGTCTCTCCCACCAGAAAGTGGGCCTTTACCAGACCAGATATGCTGGCACCATGATCGTGGACTTCCCAGACTCCAGAATCATCAGAAACAAACACTTGTTGTTTAAGTTACCCAGTTTATGGTCTTCTGTAAAAGCAGCCCAAACTAAGATAATTCTGACCAGAATCAGATCACCAGTCTTATTAGAACAGAAGCCAAAGTCTCTTCCCCTGAATGGACATTTGTGTGGAAAGCAGGGCTGGGGGACAACGGGCCTTAAGAATAAAGCAGGTCCCTTGAAGAAGGAACTGAGCCATTCTCTGCGGAGTCATGAAGCCTCTTCAGTGGACAGAGCCCTGTCTCCCGGGGTCAGGAGATTTAAACCCCATCGTGGGCTTGGCCACTAATGGACAGCACTATCTTAGACAAATCACTAAATCTGGTCTCAGAATCTTCACCCATAGACAACCTTTGGGGCCCTGTTTTCTTTAAAGTATATTTTCCTTTGATTCTTCTCTCTCATTCCTACTTCTCTAGCTCACCTTTCAATGCTGCAGGTTGAGAAGTATTCCTTAGGAGCTACAGCAGAGACGAAAAAAGTGACTGCCTTTAGGGAATTACAACTTAGCAACAAGATAGCATTTCATTGCAGAGGTAATTAGGGGATTGAACAGCCTATGATCCTGTGCTGCTCTGGGCTCCATATTGTAGGAATTTATAAACAGCAAAGGGTGGTAGGAAGCAGCAGAAAAGAAGAGCTTTGAACTGGGCCTTAAAGAATCTCCTGAAGTTAAGCTGCAAAGAGGAGGAGGGAAAAAAGGGCAATTAGTATGATACAGACACAGAAATGCACATGTTTTAAATGAAACAAATTTTAAGAAACAGGGAACAAGTCACATTTCTGGAACAGGGGTTGTGTTGGACAATATGAGAGTATAACTACATATTGAAGTACATTCAAAGTAATTTTATTTTATTCAGGTGTAACATTAGTCAATTTAGAATTGATCTGAGAGGCCAAGGGAACCGAAGTCAGTTTCTGAGCACAAGAGAGAATTGTTTCAACTTAAATTGTTTAGCCCTTTGATTACTTGGTTCAGTTTTTTCTGTTTCATCAACTTAATTTAGGCTTCAGACACAAATTATAAGTGGGACTTATACTGGGCTCCTCCACATGGCTTCTTACTAAAATATTTAATTCTCCATTTTGGACATTTGAAAACAGGCAGAAGAGCTCAGGTTCATGAGAGGAACCAGACAGGAGGCACTTTTTTGCCTCCATTTTAAACTTTTGCATTAGTCATATCAATTCCTCCCACAATTTATGCAAGCACTGAACAGAGAGGTATTGTCCTGGCTTTAGAGGATTAAAGCCTAAGAAATACTGACATCCAGGCTCAGAGCTGCTGAATCATTGTTAAAAGAGAGTGACCTAGAATTCATTATAATATCATCTTAATATCTGCAGAAAATGAGTAGTCTCATCATATAGGAAATGGTCAGGGGGGTGAGGGGGAGTGGAGGATTCTATCAAGTTCAGAAATTTCTACTTAGAAGGAAACACAATTAATATCTTAAGAGCTAAAGAATAATGAAATCCCATCAAGTGACCTGGCAGCCTGGGTAGGGGTTGCAGATTTTCATGAGTAGGCAGAAAAGACAGATAATTTTAAGTATGACTCCAGCAGGGGAAGCCTCCTTCCATATGCTGTGCAAGACTGAGAGACAGCCTATGTGGAGGGTTTGATGTAGTGACTGTAAATAACAGGATTCATTCCTAACTGTCATTCATTCATAAAGTACTTTTAGGGTCACTGTCAAGAATCCTGTCCTGTTCAGTATCTGGGCCCAAAATCTCAACAAGCAGATTAGATGTTCCCTGGCATTGTCTGTTGTAAACAAATCATCTTCTTACCAGTAAGTTTATTTTAACATGGGAAGACTCCAGCTAAGCACAGAAACATTCAAGAGCATCAGAATCAACAAATGTTGATATTTGTGCCTTCTAAAGAATTGTGCATGTATAGCATTTTAAGTATTTATATCCTACAAATAATTTTATCTACACAGATTAGTCTTGTAAGTTCAGTTTATAAGTGTGTAATTGACCAACAAATTTATGCTTGTGAGTTTCAGTTGCAATCTCACTGTTTATACAGTACTGGAATATTTAAGAAAGTTTAAATAATACCACATTTGAAAGTTTAATAAATTAAACTTTTAGTAATAACAGCTTGAGAAGATCTGTTGATTAATTAAAGTACTCAAGAATCTGAAAAAATATTTAATTCATAAACACAGTGAGGAAATCTAAAGGGCAATCTTATCATCTAAGTTTAAAATTGTGCCCCAAACACTAAAGTTTCCTTAAAATTGAATGCTTAAATTTGCCAGACTTAAAAATAGAATAATACTATTCATATATTGAACTTAAATTTATAAGAATGGCTTATACTTTTCATTTTTACTTGTATGAATCAGAAACCCAAACACTGTATTCTCTGCACAGCTCTTGAAGCACCTCTCCAAGCTTAAAACAAACATCTCCTTTTATTGCTATTTATTTAGGGAAAATTCTTGTCTATTATTTTATGCATGTCCTCTATTCTTTCAATCTTCTCCATCTGGAATTCAGATTAGATAGAATATAGAATTTCTGGATCTATTCTCCATGTATACAAATGTTTCTTTCATGCTTTGTAATCTATTAATTCCTTGCATTTTGGATACCTTGTCGTTTCTCTGCTTTTAATTTCACTGCTCCTGTAGTCCTCAGCGACTCTTGGATCACCTTCTTAATCCACATCCAAGATACAGTCACTACAACCTTGAGTAATGAGCCCTGTAGCGACATGATGAGGACACCATGATGCTCATAACCTGATCTCCCGCTTTAACAGTGAACTGGCAGTTGGTGCCATGCAAGGCTGCAGTTTCCTAAGCAACAGTGGTAAGAGACCACAGAATTTACTGAGGAGGTATGAGAGACCACAGAAATAGCTGAGGATGTATTACCATATCCATAGCCATGTTGATATTGTGCTGAGTTATTTAAAGAATCTCTTTCCCTTGGTTATGGCATGTCAAGCATGGGTTAACTCTGAAGAGGCCTGATAAAAGCTCAGGACTTGAGACTGGTTTTTGGAAGAGTTGAGATAAAATACAAACAAAAGTAAGGGAGGATGCTCTTCCTTTACTCTTTCCTTGGTGAAGGTTCCATAAAATTATATTAATTATATTTAGTTTATTGCTCATTTCATGGAGCAGAGGCAGATAACCCCAAACTATGGACTTAGACCTGAACAGGAAGCTTCTCCTCTGAGAACTCACTGGATTGCATCTCACTTGTGTTCTCTCTGTGCAGAAACTGCAGGAATAGACATTTCTGCTATCTTGTGAAGACTGCTAGTATATTTACACTTACAGCTTTCAAAACTCCAGCCTCAATCTCATTCATGCTAATTATCATAGAGTTCCTACTCAGGCCTAGGTACCAGCAATGCCATTTTGACATAACTGCAGTTGACTGCTCACTTGTTTGAAATACAAATGGCCAAAAATCATAGAAACTTGCCCTAAGATATAGGATGCATATAGGGCAGAATGCCATGATCACCTGGGGACCACAGCATGTGGGCATTTCATATGCCAGAAATGTAGTAAGGTCTACTGCGGTGTTCAAGATAAACCTTTAGGCACCCTCATCAGCTCTTTTCAACCATTACATACAAAAAGAAATGTGTCCAGTTCTTTGGCCTAAAGAATCCACTCACATCCCTCTTCACTGTCCTGTGAAAATACCAGACTGGGGCAGCTTTCTGGATTAGTCAGTGCCTCTGGAACACCAGGGAGCTTCTGGTTTAAATTGTGTGCATGTCACCTCCAGCTACCCACTTTTTTTCTGGTTATTGTTTAACCACTAGATTGTGTCCAACTCTTTTGTGACCCTGTGGACTATAGCCCCCCAGGCTCCTCTACCTGCTAGACTGCCTCTTTTCCTTCATATTCAGGTCAACCATCCATGGACTCATGCAGTGCTCCTTATCTTTTCTGTCACAGCAGAGACTGGCCTTTCTGTCTAATCTGTACTAAATTAGCTGCAATTTTGTCTCAGAGATTCTAGATTCATAAAATGTGACAGCCAGAAATTGATCCATTCAATTGAATTCCCTACCTTCAGAGAGAAGACATGGTAACTGTTTAAACCCTAGAGGCTAGTGATGGTAAAGCCAGAATGAGAAAGAATTTCAGACTCTCCTTTGGGAGTTAGTCCACCAGTGAAAAAGGGCTCTGACTATTTACCCATGTATTCCATAAAAAGCTTCTGTTTTAAGCCCTAAGTTATTTTAGTAGAGGGGATGGCATGGTGGCCATCCTAAGCCATGTGATGATTTTTTTCCTCTATGGATAATATTCAAACTCTCCTTTCCTAGATTTTCATGGCTTTTTCGCCATGTGCCCTTCTGTAACCATGGATCATCCCTTTTATCTTCTTTGAGAGAGTGCACCACAAGATGACTTCCAGCTTGCTCTTCCCAGGAGAGAACGCAGGTGCTACAGAAAGAGATATCTCACGAAAAGGAATTTCAGGGTCACACAGGTTCTGTCTTCATGATATAAAGGTGGGGTGCAGCTGAATAACAAAAATATCTGAGGTGTTTGAACCAAGATCCATGAATTTGTTTATTTCCCACTACAGCAAGACAGTAAACAACTGAAATCACATCTATGAGTTACAAGTGATAGTAAGCCCAGGAACCTTCAGCATATATGTCTATAAGGCAAACAAAACAAATATTTTTCAGAAGGTGAGCATCATGCTTTAACTAACCTGGGGAGAGCCACCTCAAGCCCCCAATATCATGACACCAAGAATCATTCTCAATTGGTTGTTCTCCAAACAAAAGATAAAAAGGCAAAACTGTAACTAAATAGAAAAAGAAAAACTTCATCCAGAAAGACGATCCCCATCAAAGTCACATCTCTTCTTCTGAATCTTGTTCTCGTTCAGCATTTTTCAGCAGTTCCACTTCTGAAGGGCAGAACCTCGTAAATCGAGATTTAACCAACCTGAGGAGAATGAAAGTCATCTTACAGTATTCCATTTAAAATTAAAACCCCAAACTATCTGTATCTATAGTACAACAAACTCCAACTTATCTGTGCAAATGGAAGAGGCACCCCCCAAAAGAAAATCACTTTTCTTTGGCTTTGGACCTACCTGCAAACATTTTGTGGATTAAAGCAGTCTATAAGCAAACAGACACAATAAAGCTCTACTATGTAGCATGATTGTTTGCATCATATTCAAAATTCTTAACTTTAATCATTTCTAAGACAAACAAAAGAATCTCTGGACTGTAGTAGGCCCTGAAGAAACTGAGCTCAGCTGAGTAATACAAAAAGGAGCCCTGTCCTGAGAAGGAAGCCCATGAAACCATCTCCTTCCCCAGGTTGAGCCCCATGTCAAGTCTGGGCTGTACTGCAGCCTTTACTGTGTCTTCAGAGAGCTGCTTCTACGCTGGCCCCAGGCTGTTCTGTTACATGTGATGGTCCCCGATGCGCTAAAAAGCTGAAACAAGTTACCTCTATTCTTGTAACTGTTTTCATAGATTAAGAGAATTTGTAGATGTTGGGGCGGGGGGGGGGGGGNGGGATTTGACATTGGAAGATGCCAAGTTTCTTGGTAGCAGAAACTCAGCAGGCTCTCAACTTTTCTGATGTAATCAGAACTACATAAAGCTTTTCCTGTGCAGGATTATTTGTGAAGAAATGGTGCTCTGCTGCTGCTGCTAAGTCGCTTCAGTCCTGTCCAACTCTGCGCAACCCCATAGACGGCAGCCCACTAGGCTCCCCAATCCCTGGGATTCTCCAGGCAAGAATACTGGAGTGGATTGCCATTTCCTTCTCCAATGCATGAAAGTAAGAAGTGAAAGTGAAGTTGCTCCGCTGCTGCTGCTGCTAAGTCGCTTTAGTCGTGTCCAACTCTGTGCAACCCCATAGACGGCAGCCCACCAGGCTCCTCCATCCCTGGGATTCTCTAGGCAAGAGTACTGGAGTGGGGTGCCATTGCCTTCTCCAGTGAAGTTGCTCAGTAGTGCCAAACTCTTAGCGATTCCATGGATTGTTAACTTCCAGAAGTACATAAGGATATGCAAACAAAGTGATAAACCAAATCCAAAATCATTATTGTTTTATGAAAAATGTCACCAGCCTATCTGTAACTTTACACTTGTTTTCTTTTTCTCCCAAAGAAGGTCTGGCCCACCCCTCTCAATACACCAGGGCTTTACTTGCGCTCTGGATCTCACTAGAGTACGAACTTCCTAAGAGCAGAAGCTTCACGTTATTTACTGCTCTAACTCTTGTCAGAGTCTAGAATAATCATAATAATTGTTATATGGTTCATAGAATAATTGTTTACTGGTTCATAATAGTGGTTCACTGTGTATGTGATGATTCAGTGGACTGTGGAGCAGTCCTACAGGAGATCATATCACTCGTCTACCCAGAGGTAGTTCTTCAGTCACTTCCAACTCACCATTAACTTCTCCAACACACAATAGTTGAATGGTATCAGTAACATCTACTGACTCATCAGAAGCCGAGAAAAACTACTCAAAATCGTTTGCCTTGATAATTAGCTGACCATTGACCTGGTTCCCAACGTTCTCAACTCTTCAAGGCACTGTTTTCATGAAAAGCGAATAGTTTTAATTAAGGTTAAAACTGGGACAGTGTATCATTTCATTTTTTAAACCCACAAGGTCATCTCCACATTGCACAACCTGAGTAGGTGCTAAATGAAAGGGATTAATTAGTATATTCATTAGATTCATTCTTGATGACTCTTCAGAAGTGAAACAAAGAACTAGCTATTTATTGTAGTAAGTTGCCTACATGTGAAACTTCAAGTTGCACACTTTCAAATATGTGAATGTGCACGCCAGCCCCTATATGCCAGCTGTTGTACTATAGTACTGTACTTTTCAAGGTACTGTATTGTGAGGTTAAAAATACTTCTTTATTTTTGTGTTTTTTTTTTATGTACATATTACTTGCAATGTGGAAGACCTGGGTTTGATCCTTGGGTAGGGAAGATCCCCTGGAGAAGGAAATGGCAACCCACTCCAGTCCTCTTGCCTGGAGAATCCCATGGACGAAGGAGCTTGGTGGGCTACAGTCCACAGGTCGCAAAGAGTCAGACACTACTGAGCGACTTCATTTTCACTATTACTTGTGTGAAAAGTATTATGAACCTATTACAGTACAGTATGATATATAGATATATATATACAATTGTGTTAGTTGGGTTCCTAGGCTAACTGTTGCATTTACAAACAAATTGAACTTATGAACATGCTCTCAGAATGGAACTCATTTGTCTGTAGGGAATTGGCTGTAGAAATTGTTTACACGGTTAGCAGTGTTAACACAGTGACTACTCCTGTTCCGGGTTCCTCCTCTCTGAGTTATATCTGCTATTGTTAGACACCATCAAGTTGAGGCATATTCAGGTTCTGTCCACACCCTGAAGCCCTTGGTATTGGCACACACAGAAATGGCTGCTGGGGATAGATTGAGGGATGGAATAATAAAGAGGAAGTACAAATAATTGCTAGCTCCTGGAATGGTGCAAGTTCAGGCAGCTAAGTTCAGGGTGTGTCTGGGCTTTTGTTCCCACATGTTCTCTTCTGCTCTTAACATAAGAGCAGAGCTGAGACTCTGGGTATACTTCCAGAGTTGAAGTGGAAATCAAACTTCCAAAAGGCAAACTACCATCTACCATGAATTTGGTCATTTCTATTTTATTCTTCAAAATGGTTCACGAGAATCATTTGCTTGAAAAACCAACCTGAAAATGGGTAATATTTCTCTGTCCATCCAGAGGGGCTTTTGAAATATTTCTGTATCACAGTGATGTTTATGTAAGTTTATATGTGAAATACAGTAAAACACACAATAAGATTTCCCAACAGATAGGTCTCTCCTATGAGCTGTCATGAGAACAACAGGCATGGGACTAGATGAGGCGGTCTTTAAACCATTATTCAGGAAAGCTGGAAAGCACAGCTTCATTTTTCAGAGATTTGGGGGACAGCAGTTCCATAACCCAGTTTTGTTTCCATGGTGATCTTTGTGCTTTGTCAAATAAATTCAGATAGAATGTCCTTAAAACCCATCACCTGTGACTGAATTACAATCCACTTCACAGTCAAACCCAGATGTACAGATTTTCAAAGCTCTTCATGACTATAGGATTGAATTGAATTATCCTACATATAACCACACTAAAAGTCAATATTCAATCTTTGTGATATTGTTTAATCTACTGCTTAATATTATATTAAAATATATCAGAATATAAGCTCTTGGTCTTATATTTCATAAACAGTATGAGAGTAAAACTTAAAAGCATATAAAACATGATTCCTAAACAACTGAATCCTGTTTGAGTAGTTCTGAAGCAGAGCTGTTAAAATAGAAAATAAGTGTTTATTGAGAGTATACCAAGATCAGTGAGAGATATGAAAAAGATCTTTTCCTCCAGGTAGCACAATCTAGTTAGCAGATAAGCCTAACATGAGCTAATAGTAAATATCACAAGATAGATCACAACTGTTAAAATGTGTGATCAAGACTAAAGTACTGTAAACTCATGCAAGGAGATAAGCAAAGACTAGAACAATCACTTAAGTTTTCATAGAAAAGATGAGCATTTGATTGGATATGCCAGGTAGAGACAACATGTGGTCAAGAAGTCCAGGGTGCCAGGGAAGGAGAGTCAGTTGCAAAAGTAAACATGGAGTTTCTGGTTTCTAGAAAACTATACGTGGATAGGGCTTCCATGGTGGCTCAGATGGTAAAGCATCTGCCTACAATGCTGGAGATCCAGGTTCAATCCCTGGGTCAGGAAGATGCCCTGGAGAAGGAAATGGCAACCCACTCCAGTACTCTTGCCTAAAAATATTCCATGGACAGAGGAGCCTGATGGGCTACAGTCCATGGGGTCACATAGAGTCAGACACGACTGAGTGACTTCACACTCACTCATATACGTGGATAAGAGGCTCATTAGGGTTCTGAAGGGTTTAAAACAGAAAGAAACAATAGTCTTCTTTTGGCTCTAGAACTGACATGGAATAGAGAGGCTTCTTGGATGCTGGCTTTATTCTTGGAGGCTGCCCAAACCCTAAGGAGATGAGGCCCAGAAGTAAGCCTGAAATAATAGAGGAAGAAGTCAAGTTTCACTCAGTGGCAGAGTGAACCTTAACCACCAGTGCATACACATGCTTTGGGGGAACTGAATAGGACTAATAGAAATCATTCAATAAGAAGGCAGAATTTCAAGCAGGCATAGCACTTAGACCTCTAGAAGGAGGTAACTACAAATCAAAGCCTACTAGAGACATCTGGGAGCTAGACAAGGAAAGGGCTTTTTCACCCAGAGGCACAGCACCAAAGCTCTTTAGCAGTAAAGCCCAAAGAAGCACAGAGCAGTAGAGGTAGCTGTGGAAACACCTAGAGAGAGGACTAGAAAGCTAGTTTGGGCAGAGGCTGAGGCCCCACTGGGCCTTGAATCAACTACTGAATTTAGGGATCTAGAGAACATGCTAGACGTGTACTATCCAAAATGATGTTCACTATGTATATATGAAAGCTAAAATCAATTAAAATTAATGTAGCACTGGGTTGGGAAGATCCTCTGCAGAAGGAAATGTCAAACCACTCCAGTATTGCTTGCCTGGGAAGTCCCATGGACAGAGGAGCCCTGCGAGCTACAGGACATGGGGTTGCAAAAGAGTCAGATATGACTTGGCAACTAAATAGCAACAACAATAACAAGGCACACATCAAGTACACAATTATCACACATAGATCATGGCCACATGATGGAGACTGCAGATACAGACACTTCAATCAACGCTAAAGTCTGAAGGATTAGAGCCTGCATGATTAATAGTTGGAGTCAGCCAAGCCAACTGTGGTTCGGCATTAGCTACCATGCTAATGGAAATAAGGAATCATGCTCATTCCATTCTATTCCTAATCGTCCTTCAAGCTGCAGCTTACTTGTCAATTGTGAGGAGGCCTCCTGTGTGTTCCAATAGTGCTTTATTCTTACACTATTTCCATTTATCATACTATATTTAAACTGTCTCTCTCTCCCCATAGGGTCTATCCCTTATACAATTTTTGATACAGAAGAAGAAGGAGAACAAGAACAAGAAGAATAATAAAAAGAACAAGGGTGGGTGGGGGAAGTGGTTCAAGATAGAAGCCTAGGAAGGTCCTGAACTCACCTTCTCCCATGGACACAGCAAATCTACAGCTACATAAGGAACAATTCCCTACGGAAATAGAAAAAGACCTGAAAACTAGCCAAACAGCTCCTCTACAATAAAGGACAAAAGGTCCACAGTGAGATGGGTAAAAGAGGCAGAGACATGGTCCCACCAAAAACCCCACCTCCAGGGTGGAGACCCACAGTCGAGATCTGACAGATGCAGAGCTTCTTCCTGAGGAGCAAGAATTTGTGCCCTATATCAGGCACCTGAGCCCTTGGGACTTGCATTGATGAGATGAGCCCCTAAAACATCTGGCTTTGAAGACCAACAGGGCTGATGTCCAGAAGAACCAAAGGGCTGTAAGGAATGGAGATTCCACTCTTAATGGGCTTGCATGCAGACTCACCCACCTGGCCATACAGCACAAAAACCACAGTTTGAAGAGTCCAGACCATATGTGAATGGGATTCATTTGCTGATCTTAAAGCATCTACCAGCAAGGAAGAAATCTGTTAGGATTCTCTCCCAGGAATGGAAGCACTGGCAGGTACCAATTTTGCTTTCTTCCCTCTCTACTTTACTAGTGCCAGCATTTTT
Organism: Redunca redunca; assembly: GCA_006410935.1. Taxonomy (NCBI): domain Eukaryota; kingdom Metazoa; phylum Chordata; class Mammalia; order Artiodactyla; family Bovidae; genus Redunca; species Redunca redunca. Next base: position 704,995 of record SJYQ01004056.1, read on the forward strand.
GTACTCTCATTCTAACTTGCTAGCACCAGTGTTATATCAGAGGAGAAATTAAAAACCACCTGGAGACAAGTGGAAAATGGAAATACAACATACCAAAATCTATGCAATGCAACAAAAGCAGTTGTAAGATGGAAGTTTATAGCAATAGTCCTACCTCAAGAAATAAGAAAAATTTCAAATAAACAACCTCACTTTTACACCAAAGGGAACTAGAAAAAGAAGAGCAAAAACAGCCCAAAATTACTATAAGGAAGGAAACAGTAAAGATCAGAGTAGAAATAAATGAAATAGAAAGTGAAAAGACAATAGAAGAGATCAGTGAAAGAAACAGCTGGTTATTTGAAAAAATTTAAACAAAATTGACAAACCTTTAGCTAGACTCACTAAGGAAAAAAGAAAATGAAAGTGAAATGTTAGTCATTTAGTCATGTCTGACTCTTTGTGAGCCCATGGACTGTAGCCTGCCAGGCTGCTGTGATCATGGGATTCTCCAGACAAAAATACTGAAGTGGAGTGCCATTTCCTTCTCCAGGGGATTTTCCTGACCCAGGGATCAAACCCAGGTCTCCCACATTGCAGGCAGATTCTTTACCATCTGAGCCACCAGGGATGGAATAGAAGAGAGAAGGCTGAAGTAAAATCAGAAATAAAAAAGGAGAAACCAACATTACCCTCACACTAAAATCAGACAAAGATATCACATACAAAAAAGAAAATTACAGGCCAATATCACTGATAAAAATACCTGCAAAACTTTCAACAATATAAGTAAATTGAATTAAAGGCTATATTAAAAGGATCAGATACCTTGATCAAGTGGGATTTATTCCAGGATGTAAGAATAGTTCAACATCCACAAATTAATCAATGTAATATATCACACTAACAAAAAGAAGGATTAAAATCATATGATTATCTCAATAGATGTATAAAAACATTTGACAAAATTCAACATCATTTATGATAAAAACTTTCAACAAGTAGATATAAAAAGATGTATCCTAACATAATAAAGACTATATACAACATGCTCAGAGGTAACACCAAACTCAGTGATGAAGTCATGAAATTTTATTCCTTAACATCAGGACCAAGACAATAAGGTTCACTCTCACTACTTTTAGTCAAAATAGAGTTTAAGTTCTAGCCATAGCATTTAGGCAAGAAGAAAAAAGCATCCAATTTGTAAAGGAAGAGGTAAAACTGTTACTATTTGCAGATGACATGATAGTCAATATAGAAAATCCTAAAGACCACAAAAAAACTGTTAGAATTAATAAATAAATTTAGCAAAGCTGCATGGTACAAAATCAATATGCAAACATGTTATATTTTATACAGTAACAAGGAACTATTAGAAAGAGATATTAAGAAAACAATCCCACTTACAATGGCATCAAAAAGAATAAAATACCTATGAACATATTTAACCAAGGAAATGAAAGACCTATATGCTAAAAACTATAAAACATTAATAAAAATAATTGAAGAAGACACAAATAAATGGAATGATATTCCATGCTTATGGGCTGCAAAAATTAATATCATTAAAATGTCTATATTACCCAAATTGATCTACAGATTCAATACAATTCCTATCAAATTATGAATGGCATTTTTCACAGAAATAGAACAAACAATCCCAAAGCTTGTATGGAATCACAAAAGATCCTGAATAGTCAAAAAGAAGTCATTCTTCTTAAAAAAGAAGAACAAAGCTGGGGGGAATCATACTTTCTAATTTCAAACTATACAACAAAGCTATAAAATCAAAACAGTATGATATTGGCATAAAAACAAACCCATAGATCAATGACACAAAATAAAGAACTAAACTCATAAATAATGGTCAATTAATTTATGATAAAGGAGGCAAGAATATTAAATGAGAAAAGGCCAGTCTTTTTGTTGTGCTGGGAAAATTGTACAGCCATATGCAAAATAATGAAACTGGGACACTATCTTATACTATACATAAAAACTACCTCAAAGTGGATTAAAGTCTTGAATGTAGGACTAAAACCATAAAAATCCTAGGGGAAAATATAAGTGGTAAGTTCCTTGATATTGCTCTTGCTGATATTTTCTGGATCTGACTCCAAAGGAATAGGCAACAAAAGAAAAACCAAACAAACGGAACTACATCAAATAGAAAGCTTCTACACAATGAAGGAAACCATCAACAAAATAAAAAGGAAACACTGAATAGAAGAAGATATTCCTAAATGATATCTGATAAAGGTTATATCCAAAATACATAAAGAAAGCAAACAACCCAATAACAACAACAAAAATTCAATTTAAAAATAGAGAATCTGAATAGATATTTTTCCAATGAAGACCTACAGACAACTAAAAGGCACACCTGTGGAACAGCTGTTATCAAAAGGACAAGATATAACAAGTATTGGCCAGAATATAGAGAAAAGAGAACCCTGATGTACTATTTGGTAGAAATGTAAATTGGTATAGCCACTATGGAAAACAGCATAAAGTGTCCTCAAAAAATTAAAAACAGAAGTACCATACAATCCAGTAAATCCACTTCTGGGTATTTATCTGAAGAAAATGAAAACTCTAATTCAAAAAGGTACCTCTAGGTTCACTGTGCCATATTTATAATATAATAACCAAAATATTTGGGCTTCCCCAATGGCTCAGGGGTAAAGAATCTGCCTGCAGGGCAGAAGATGTAGGAGAGGTGAGTTTTATCCCTGGGTCAGGAACATCCCCTGAAGAAGGAAATGGCAATCCATTCCAGCATTTTTACCTGGAGAATCGCATGGACAGAGAAGCCAGCAGGTTATAGTCCACAGGGTCGGACAGAGTCAGACACAACTGAACACACACACACAAACCAGGATATGGAAACAAATGTCTATCAACTGATGAATGGATAAAGGAGATGCTTTATACATGTGTTTATACAAGATAAATAGTTTATACTTACATGTATATAATAGAATATTCAGTTTCAGTTCAGTTCAGTTCAGTCGCCCAGTCATGTCCGATTCTTTGCAACCCCATGAATCACAGCATGCCAGGCCTCCCTGTCCATCACCATCTCCCGGAATTCACTCAGACTCATGTCCATCGAGTCAGTGGTGCCATCCAGCCATCTCATCCTCTGTTGTCCCCTTCTCCTCCTGCCCCCAATCCCTCCCAGCATCAGAGTCTTTTCCAATGAGTCAACTCTTCGCATGAGGTGGCCAAAGTACTGGAGTTTCAGCTTTAGCATCATTCCTTCCAAAGAAATCCCAGGGCTGATCTCCTTCAGAATGGACTGGTTGGATCTCCTTGCAGTCCAAGGGACTCTCAAGAGTCTTCTCCAACACCACAGTTCAAACCCATCAATTCTTTGGCACTCAGCCTTCCTCACAGTCCAACTCTTACATCCATACGTGACTACCGGAAAAACCATAGCCTTGACTAGACGCACCTTAGTCAACAAAGTAATGTCTCTGCTTTTGAATATGCTATCTAGGTTGGTCATAACTTTTCTTCCAAGGAGTAAGCATCTTTTAATTTCATGTCTGCAGTCACCATCTCCAGTGATTCTGGAGCCCAAAAAAGATAAAGTCTGACACTGTTTCCCCATCTATTTCCTATGAAGTGATAGGACCAGATGCCATGATCTTTATTTTCTGCATGTTGAGCTTTAAGCCAACTTTTTCACTCTCCTCTTTCACTTTCATCAAAAGGCTTTTGAGTTCCTCTTCGCTTTCTGCCATAAGGGTGGTGTCATCTGCATATCTGAGGTTATTATTACTCAACCATAAAAAAGAATGAAATGGACCTTGAGGTATTAGGCTAAACACAGTAAGACAGATAGAGAAAGATAAATACCAAGTGATTTCACTTATCTGTGAGATCTAAAAAACAAAGGAACAAACAAAACAAGGAACAGATTCACGGTTGCCAGAGTTGGGGGAGGTAGGCAAAAATGGGTGAAGGGGATCAAAAGGTACAAAATTCCAGTTATAAAATAAGTAAGTCGTATAGTTTTGGGAATACAGGTCTTCGGTCTCCTTAGGTAGGTTTATTCCAAGATATTTTATTCTTGTAATGGAGTTGTTATGCTTGTTATTACCAAGCTGTTATTATTGGTAAATGGGGTTGTTTCATGAATTTTCTTTCTGATCTTTTATTGTTAGTATATAGATAAGAACAGACTTCTATGTATTAATTCTGCAAATTTACCAAATTCATAATGAGCTCTAGTAGTTTTCTTTTGGTGTTTTTAGGATTTTCTAAAACATTTTCTACATGTATAGTATCATGTCATTTGCAAAGAGTGACATGAATTTAACTTCTTTCTTATTTAAATTTCATGTATTTCTTTCTCTTCTCTGATTACTGTAGCTAGGACTTCCAAAACTAAGTCAAATAGAAGTGGTGAGAGTGGACATCTTTGTCTTGTTCCTGATCTTAGAGATAATGTGTTTAGCTTTTCACCAATAAATATGATTGTTAGTTATAGTTTGTCATATATGAGGTTTTTTATGTTGAGATAGGGTCCCTCTATGCCCACTTTCTGGAGTTTTTATCATAAATGGGTGTTGAATTTTGTCTAAAGCTTTTTCTGCATCTATTGAGATGATAATATCACCTCACACCAGTCAGAATGGCTATCATCAAAAAATCTACAAACAACAAATGCTTGAGAGGGTGTTGAGAGAAGGTAACCCTCCTATACTGTTGATGAGAATGTAAATTGCAGCCACTATGGAGAACAGTATGGAGATTCCTTAAGAAGCTAAAAATAGAGTTACCATATGATCCTGCAATCCCACTCCTGGGCATACAACCAGAGAAAAACATGATCCAAAAGGATACATGCACCCCAATGTTCACTGAAGCATTATTTACAGTAGACAAGATACGGGAGCAACCTAAATGTCCATCAATAGAAAATGGATAAAGAATATGTGGTACATATATATACAATGGAATATTACTCAGCCATTAAAAAGAATACCGCTATTTGCAGCAACATGCGTAGACCCAGAGACTGTCATATTTAGTAAAGTAAGTCAGACAGAGAAAGAAATATCATATCTTATTTATGAAACAGAAATAGACTCACAGACTTAGAGAAGGAACTTATAGTTACAGGGGAGAATAGTGGTGGGGAGGGATATTCAGAAAGTTTGGAATTGATATGTACACACTGCTGCCTCTAAAATGGATAACCAAAGAAGCCTGACTGTATAGCATAGGGAACTCTGCTAAATATTCTGTAATAAACTAAGTGGGAAAAGAATTTGAAAAAGAATAGATACATGTCTATGTATAACTGAATCACTATTCTGTATACTTTAATTAGCACAACACTGTTAATCAACTGTAGTATAATATAAAATTAAAAAAATTTTTAAACAGAATAAAATAAGTCATGGGGATTTTGTATATAACACAGTGACTATAATCAAAAATATTGTATTGCAGATGTGAAAGTTGGTTTAGAAAGTAAGTCTTGAGAGTTATCATCACAAGAAAAAAATTTTGTAACAATATGGTGACAGATGGTGTAACTATTAATAAACTGATTGTGGTGGTCATTCTGCAATGTATACAAAAGTTGAATCATTATGAAACTAGTATAATGTTGTATGTCAATTGTGATGGTTGTTGTTTAGCCTCTAGGTTGTGTCTGACTCTTTGCAACCCCTTAGGCTATAGCCCGACAGGCTCCTCTGTCCGTGGGATTTCCCAAGCAAGAATACTGGAGTGGGTTGCCATTTCCTTCTCCAGGGCATGTTCCCAACCCAGGAACCGAACCCCCATCTCTTGCATTAGCAGGCTAATTCTATAGCACTGAACCACCAGGGAAGCCCATGTCAACTATACTTCAATTGAAAAAGAAATCTATCATAGGAACCAAAGCGGGGAAAAAAAGAGCAGGGGTAAGAATTCTGTTGAGCTCTTATTATATTAAGGGCAGTTTAATGATATGATCTCATTTAGGTACCATCATTATCCCCATTTTGCAGACAACAAAACTTATATTTAATGTAGTTAAATAATTTACCCAAAGTCTTTTAGCTGACAAGAAGCAGAGCTGGAAACACAGGTTCTTAGCAATCTGTTACATTGCTCCTCACCCATCATGAAACACTGTAACAAAGTCCTTGTAAAAACATGTAGCATTCAACTTAATCTTACTGTTACAAATATTACAGCAAATATAAAATTGATCAGATACTCAAAGTTAATGAGAGGCATACACGTTGGTCAAAAATGCCACCACTTTTGGGAGGTGTCATAACTGATGTACACATGGGCAAGTGGAGGGGGCTCACTGAAGGTATGTTGATGACCATTTGGAAAGAATATGCAAAGACATGAAGGCACAGAAGAACATATTGAAGGGTGATGCATAGGTTCAGAGCACAGCAGAGACACTCTTTAGCTATTCCAATCTTAAACCAGCATTTATTATTTTAATTGGAAATGTTTGTGTTTGTAGATAATTTTCTGCTATATTACCCTGTTTGTGGAATGCTAAGGAATAAAATCGGAGAAGGCAATGGCAACCCACTCCAGTACTCTTGCCTGGAAAATCCCGTGGACAGAGGAGCCTGGTAGGCTGCAGTCCATGGGGTCGCGAAGAGTCGGACACGACTGAGCGGCTTCACTTTCACTTTTCACTTTCATGCATTGGAGAAGGAAATGGCAACCCACTCCAGTGTTCTTGCCTGGAGAATCCCAGGGACGGGGGAGCCTGGTGGGCTGCCGTCTATGGGGTCGCGCAGAGTCGGACACGACTGAAGCGACTTAGCAGCAGCAGCAGCAAGGAATAAAATACCTCTTTGAACTTAAAGTTCAGACTGTCAAGTCTTGATGATCATACACCAAAAGAAATAGAATTTCTATGAACAAAAATCACTAACTTACCAGGTGACAAAGGCATAAATTGCTCCAGTGATGATAATGGTTGTTGCATAATGCCAGCAAAAGCATATGGTGAGAAACATAATGTTGTTATAATCCATTAAATCCCATGGAGGGCCTCCATTGGGCGGATAAAGGACAAACCCAATCTGTAATTTAAAAGAGTGAACATTAAAGCATTACCAGCCATAGTCCCAAAGATGGTGCAGTTCAAAATGCTTTCTTTCAAGATTGTGAACTCCTATTGTCTGAGATGCTACAGATAAGAAACTGCTATCTGTTTTACTAAGATAGACAATATCTACTAAATCATATTTTTGCAAAAATGTTTAGGATATTTACAGATCAATTTTCAAAATATGACTAGTAGTCATCTCTGTAGATTGGTAGACTTTCAGAGAATTTGGTAGGATTCTAAGTTGCTCAGTTTCACTCTGTTATTTCAAAATCAGCGTTTTTTTTTTTAAGTTTTTGAAATAAACAAAGCTCACTGGTAACATTACATTTATACTTTAAGTTTGTCTCCTAAGATCAGGAGCAAGACAGGGTGTTTGATTTTACCATTTCTGTTCAACACTGTACTAGAAGTTCTAGCCAGAGCAGCTAGTCAAGAAAAATAGATAAAGGGCATCCACACTGCAAAGGAAGAAGTAAAACTATCTGTATTCACAAATAAAATGATTTTATATACAGAAAATTCTAAAGAATCCACAAAAAGCCCATTAGAGCTAATAAATGAATTCAGCAAACTTGCAGGATACAAAACCAACACTCAAAACATGTAATGGACAATTCAAAAAAATAAATCAGGGAAACAACTCCACTTATAAAAGCACTGAAAAGAATAAAATATTTAGGAACAAATTTAATCAAGGAGGTTCAAGTCTTGTACCTTGCAAACTACAAAACATTGTCAAAAGAGATCAAAGATCTAAATAAATGAAAGTATACCACATGCTCATGAACTGGAGCATTTAATATTGTTAAGACTGCAATAGCACCCAAAGCACTCCACAGATTCACTATGATCCCTAACAAAATTCCAATGGTCTTTTTTTTGCAGAAATGGAAATCTGATTCTAAAATTTATGTGGTATTGCAAGGGACCCCGAATATCCCAAACAGCCTTGAAAAAGTAAAGCAAAGTTGTAAGTCTTACACTTAGTGATTTCAAAACTTATGACAAAAACTACAATAATCAAAACATTGTGGCACTAACATAATGGTAGATATACAGATCAATGAAATAGAATTGTGAGTCCAGAAATAAGACCATAAACCTGTAATAAACTGGTTTTTGACAAGAGTGCCAAGGCCATTCGATGGGGAAGTTTAAGTCTCTTCAACAACTGGTGCTGGGACAAATGAATATATATGTGCAAAAATATATATATTATTCACCCTTATTTTATACCATATAAAAAAATTAACTCAAAATGAATCAGAAACCTAAATATGAGAACTAAAATCATAACTTCTAGAAGAAAACATAAGGAAAATTTCATGTCCTGGGTTTTAGTGATAATTTCTTATACATGACAGCAAGACACATTAAAATTAAGAATTTTTGTACATCAAAGGATAGTATCAAGAAAATAAAAAGAAAATCCTCCACATAGGAGAAAATCCTTGCCAATCATGTATCTAATAAGGAATTGATATCTAGAGTATATAAAGAAATCCTAAATCTCAACCAAAAGCCAAAAAATTTTTAATGGGCAAAGGATGAGAAAACTCATTTCCCAAGAGGCATATAAATGGTTGATAAGCTCAAAAAAATTATGAATATCATCAAGTTATTAGAGAAATACAAACCAAAACCACTATGAGATGCCACTTCACTATGAGATATTAGTATCCCCTAGGATGGTAGTAATAATAAGTAACAAGTATTGGTAAGGATATGGCAAAACTGGAATCCTTATACATTGCTGGTGAGAATGTAGAATGGTATAGCCATGTGGAAAACACTTTGACAGTTTCTCAAAAAGTTAAATGTAGAATTATCACATGACCTGGCAATTTTATTCTAGGTACTATATATGCCCCACATCATTGAAAAGAGGTATTCAAATAAAAAATTCCTACACAAAATTACATGACAGCATTTACACAAGGGCCAAAAGCTGAAAAGAATCCAAATGCCATCAACTGATGTTGAATAAGCAAAATGTGGTTATTCCATATAACAATATTATTCCACCATAAGAAATAATGACATATTAATACATAATACAACACGAATGTATATAACATAATGGAGAAAGAAGCTAGACACAAAAGGTAACTGTTATAACTTTTTATTTATTTATTTATTTTTGGCTTTGCTGGGTCTTCGTTGCGATGCACGGGCTTTCTCTAGCTGCAGCAAGCAGCTGCTACTCTTTGTTTTGGTGCGTGGGCATCTCATTTCTGTGGTTTCTCCAGTTGGGGAGCACAGACTCTAGGTTGCACAGGCTTCGGTGATTGTGGAGCACAGGCTTGGCTTCTCTGTGCCATGTGGATTGTTCCCAGACCAGAAATCAGTGGTCCCTGCACTGGTAGGCGAATTCTTATCCACTGTGTCACCAGGGAAGTCCAAAAGAGAGCATCTTGTAAGGGCAGAGTGAAGGACAGTGACTTGGATACGAGGGTCTGTGTGAGTCATCTCAGCAGTTTGATACAGTTTGAACAATTGGTACTAAGACAGTAGTTGGTCCCATGAAGACATGGTACTATTTCTCCCTTAAAACACAGATTATAGACTGGCAGATCCTGAGCCACATCTATATCACAGACATGCTTTGCCTGCCCTGAACATTTTGAAAATAGTTTGAATTAGTTTACAACACTTCTAAAATTAGGGAACTTCGCACAAAAGTACATCTCAGCTTATTTCTAAAAATAGAAATAACTGGCCACACCAGACCTGTATTTCAAAGCATGAACAGCAACATGTGTTCTCCATTGATTCATCACTCAGGTTGGTAGCTGCCTGACCAAGTGGAGCAGTCCAGAGGCCTTCATTTTTACACTGGTGCTATGTACTTTATTTATTAATCAATGTCACATTCATAAATTTTTCTAAAATATCAGAGCTGAAATAAGCTAGATAGTCTATAACTCCTTCCTGCCCTTCTCTACATCCCAGCGGCCAGACTCCTTTTTTTGTCTTTATTTTACAGATAAGAAAACTAAGTAAGGCATGAGCCTGCCCCTTTGTCTCCAAACAGACAAAAAGGCTAGCTCCTGAGTCACCAGGGAAGTCCAAAAATATGGAAGTGGATAGCCTATCCCTTCTCCAGGGAATCTTCTTGACCTAGGAATCGAACCAGGGTCTCCTGCATTGCTGGTGGATTCTTTACAAGCTGAGCTACCAGGGAAGCCTGTATATTGCTTCAGTTCAGTTCAGTTGCTGAGTACTGTCCGATTCTTTGTGACCCCATGGACTGTAGCACTCCAGGCTTCCCTGTACATCACCAACTCTTAGAGCCCACTCAAACTCAAGTCCATTGAGTCGGTGATGCCATTCAACCATCTCATCCTCTGTTGTCCCCTTCTCCTCTCGCCTTCAATCTTTCCCAGCATCAGGTCTTTTCCAGTAAGTTGGTTCTTCGCATCAGGAGGCCAAAGTATTCGAGTTTCAGCTTCAGCATTGGTCTTTCCAATGAATTTTCAGGATTTATTTCCTTTAGGATGGACTGGTTGGATCTCCTTGCAGTCCAAGGGACTCTCAAGAGTCTTCTCCAACACCACAGTTCAAAAGCATCAATTTTTCGGCACTCAGCTTTCTTTATAGTCCAACTCTCACATCCATACATGACTATTGGAAAAACCACAGCTTTGACTAGATGGACTTTTGTTGGTAAAGTAATGTCTCTGTTTCTGATAGCTGTCTGGTTAGTCATAGCCTTACTCCCACAGAGCAAGCATTTTAATCTCATGTTGGCAGGCACCACCTGCAGTGGTTTTGCTGCTGCTGCTGCTAAGTCGCTTCAGTCGTGTCCAACTCTGTGCGACCCCATAGACCAGGCTCCCCCGTCCCTGGGACTCTCCAGGCAAGAACACTGAAGTGATTTTAGAGCCCCCCAAAATAAAGTCTCTCACTGTTTCCATTGTTTCCCCATTTATTTGCCATGAAGTGATGGGACCGGATGCCATGATCTTCGTTTTCTGAATGTTGAGCTTTAAGCCAGCTTTTTCACTCTCCTCTTTCACTTGAATCAAGAGGCTCTCTAGTTCTTCTTTGCTTTCTGCCAAAAGGGTAATGTTATCTGCATATCTGAGGTTATTGATATTTCTCCCAGCAATCTTGATTCAAGCTTGTACTTCCTCCAGTCCAGCATTTCACATGATGGATTCTGCATATAAGTTAAATAAGTAGGAAGATAACATATAGCCTTGACGTACCCCTTTCTCTATTTGGAACCAGTCTGTTTTTCTATGTCCAGTTCTAATTGTTGCTTCTTGACCTGCATACACATTTCTCAGGAGGCAGGTGAGGTGGTCTGGTATTCCCATCTCTTTAAAAATTTTCCACAGTTTGTTGTGGTCCACACAACAAACACAATCAAAGGTTTTGGCATAGTCAAGAAAGCAGAAGTAGATGTTTTTCTGGAACTCTCTTGCTTTTTCTATGATCCAGTGGATGTTGGCAACTTGATCTCTGGTTCTTCTGTCTTTTCTAAATCCAGCTTGAACATCTGGAAGTTCACAGTTCATGTACTATTGAAGCCTGGCACAGAGAATTTTGAACATTACTTTGCTAGTGTGTGAGATGCATGCAACTGTGTGGTAGTTGAGCATTCTTTCGCATTGCCTTTCTTTGGGATTGGAATGAAAACTGACCTTTTCCAGTCCTGTGGCCACTACTGAGTTTTCCACATTTCATGGCATATTGAGTGCAGCACTTTCACAGCATCATTTTTTAGGATCTGAAATAGCTCAACTGGAATTCTATCACCTCCACTAGCTTTGTTTGTAGTGATGCTTCCTAAGGCCCATTTGACTTCCCATTCCAGGGTGTCTGACTCTAGGGGAGTGATCACACCACCACGGTTATCTGGGTCATGAAGATCTTTTTTGTATAGTTCTTCTGTGTATTCTTGCCACCTCTTCTTAATATCTTCTGCTTCTGTTAGGTCCATAACATTTCTGTCCTTTATTGAGCCATCTTTGCATGAAATGTTCCCTTGGTATCTCTAATTTTCTTGAAGAGATCTCTAGTCTTTCCCATTCTATTGTTTTCCTCTAATTCTTTACACTGAGCACTGAGGAAGGCTTTCTTAATTCTCCTTGCTATTCTTTGGAACTCTGCATTCAAATGGGTATAGCTTTCCTTTTCTCCTTTGCCTTTAGCTTCTCTTCTTTTCTCAGCTATCTCTAAGGCCTCCTCAGACAACCATTTTGCCTTTTTGTATTTCTTCTTGGGGATGGTCTTGATCACTGCCTCCTGTACAATGTCACGAGCCTCCGTCCATAGTTCTTCAGGCACTCTGTCTATCAGATCTAATCTTTTGAAGCTATTTCTCACTTCCACTATAATCATAAGGGATTTGATTTTGGTACCTGAATGGTCTAATGGTTTTCCCTACTTTCTTCAATTTAAGTCTGAATTTGGCAATAAGGAGTTCGTGATCTGAGCCACAGTCAGCTCCCGTCTTGTTTTTGCTGACTGTATAGAGCTTCTCCATTTGGCTGCAAAGAATAAATCAGTCTGATTTTGGTATTGACCATCTGGTGATGTCCATGGGTGCAGCCTTCTCCTGTGTTGTTGAAAGAGGGTGTTTGCTATGATCAGTGCATTCTCTTGGCAAAACTCTGTTAGCCTTTCCCCTGCTTCATTTTGTACTCCAAGGCCAAATTTTCCTGTTACTCCAGGCAGCTCTTGACTTCCTACTTTTGCATTCCAGTCCCCCATAATGAAAAGGACATCGTGTATGGAGAAGTAGTGGGAGAAAAAAATTGTGAAAAGCAAATGACAATGTAATTTTATTAGCTTGAGATAGACTTTGGGGAGTAAACATTCAAAGCAACCAAACATGAAAGCATAATAAATTCACCCAAGTCCCTGAGACATTTTCGTTTCAGAAGAACCCAGCACAGAGGGGACAAGGGACATGCACCATGGCTAAAGCTTCCTATCCTTCTAGTATGCTTGCTTGTATTGGTATCAAATATTCATTTTTCTCCAAGTCTCAAATGTCATTTAGTCTCACCACCCAGTAAAGAAAAATACTGGTCTGGACATAATGATGGATAGAGAGTTTTAAAAATAATCTCAGATTTATACCCTCAAAATTTAACCTCATATATCTTCCTTAGAAAAGCTCTTGGGGAAATATGAAAACATTATTACTCTGCCAAAAGAGACAACATTAATCCAACCTATGCTCAGTTGCAAAAGTTCACAGCTTCCTCCCTCAGATATTTAATTAATTAATCATTAATTTTTAATGGAACATGAATTAGTTTCATCAGTTCTGCTATTAATTGTATTATTACTTTATTCACCTATCTTGGGTTTCTCCCTTTTATCTTACTTTATTTGAATATTTAGCTCTTTAAGAAATTGGATTGCATAAACTTGTGGATAATCTTCAGCCCAAAAGATGGAATATAATTTCTTCTCAAATATATAGATTATACTACCACTGACATTGGGCTACATCCCAAAGAAGTCTTGATACATTTCAAAGGGAACACATACAAAGCAATTGAAAACAAATAATAAAATAAAAAGAATATTTTTAGAAATTGAAAAGAATGTTTCTAAATAACTCATAAATTAAAGAGGAAAGCACATAGAAAATGCAACATTCAAAATTGCCCAAGGTGAAAGCTACCACATACAAAATTTCATAGGAGGTAGTTATACTAATGTTTAGGAGGAATTCTACAGTCTTAGGAATATTTATATAAAAATAAGAAAAATTAAATGTAAGTGAATATTCAACTCAAAAAACTAGAAAGAGAGGAGAAGAATATAGCCTCATGATATTACAGAAAACTGAAAATTAGGAGAAACTGACAAATCCATAAATATAGCATAAAATTTTAACATACCTCTATCAGAAAGTGAATGATCAACTGGATGGAAAGCAATTAGAAATAGAGAATATTTAGAAACATTTCATTAAAAAGAGTTGAAGAGCTTGACTTTACCCCTACATACAGAGAAATCTTTAATTTCCTTTTAGTTCCCCTGAATCCAAATAACCAACCATCATGCCTACCCCAGACTTGGAGTCCACAGAGCTGCAGCCCAGCTCTGCTCAGTCTATGAATGTCTGTTCTTTTCTATTTCTATTCTATTCACTGGTGGCTTGCCCTATTTTTGTTTGTGGTGTTTAATTTGCAACTATGTATTTTTAAACTCTCTTCCTTTCATTTACTTTTCTATTCTTTTAATTTACTTTTTATTTTATAGGCATTTTTGATAGTTTATGTGTCATTGTTACATACTTGAAGCAGAGGCAATACACTGAAGCATAAACTCACTGTGTCATCTTGACCTGCAATTATCACCATTAAATTTTTTAAATTTAATTTAAATTTTGAATCGGCAATACCAGAACATAGTAAAATATTCCGATCAAGAGATATGGAATGCATAATCACATCTTACATGCCATTCTATTTAGCTTTCCAACTGATGATAAATAATCTCATAATACAACATCTATATACCAACTGGTTAAATTCACTGATTATCAAATTATACCATGATAAGGTATTTGTTATTTTTTCTAAATCATTTTACCTTCAAAAAACCCCTGAATCTTGGCCCCTATTTACTAGCCTGTGCTCCAACAACCTTTCTACTCCCCCACATCTTTCTAATCCCCACAAGCTTAAATATCACATCTTTCCTAGCCCCCGTTTGACCGTGATGTTTCTCTGAGTCTAGCAGGGCTTTCTTATCACTCTTCACTGAAATGCAAATCCCTGGAAGAACCTCATCATCCCAAATCCCTGCACTTTAGTGACTAAAAATCTCCTCTAAGAAATCTTCTGTGATTAAACCACATTCACCTCTCATTCCAGCCTTTCCTTGTATCCATGAATGTACATTCAGACAGAGGATGAGGCGGTTGGATGGCGTCACCAACTCAATGGATATGAATATGAGTAAACTCCAGGAGTCAATGATGGACAGGGAGGCCTGGTGTGCTGCAGTCCATGGGGTCACAAAGAGTCGGACATGACTGACCGAACTGAACTGAACTGATAAAGTATATGTTCACTGATTGGAATACATGTTTTCAACAACACTCCAAGGTTAGGGAGTCAACAATAAAAGTGCCTGGGATTTGGAGTCAGACAGACCCACATTTAGAGCCTAGTTCCACTACTGTGTGATCCTGGGAAAGTAACTTGCTCTCTCTGAGTCTCTTTATCAGTCGGTTGGGGATGATAATATCTAACTTCCAGTTGTCGTGAGGACAAAATGAAAATGAAACAATGTGTATGTAAAAGTCATGTCCAGGGGCCGGCACATACTTATTCCTCAATACATAATAATTCCCTCCCTTTCCTGTCTTCCTTATGTTTCTCGAGCTTATTACCCATTAGGCTTTAAGTGGCTTTAGCATCAGGAACTGCTTCCAGCTAAGCACCAGCTCAGAGTTCCTACAAAATGGATATTCAGGTGTGTGATGAAGGTGTACACCTCCCGCCTCCTTCTGTCATATTCTCACCAGGGCCGCTGAGCCCCTCAAAGGCCTGCATTCTCACTACCAGCAGCATATCAGAAGGAAGTCTTTGGGTTCCAGGGTACAACACCCACAATGAAAGAGAGAAGGCCATCAGTGCAGACACCAGGCACATTCACTGGAGGCCCCAACTCACCTGCCAGAACCAGCTTCCCTGAAGCATGAAAAGGCTTGTCCGCAGAAGTTCCACAGTTATATTGGCCTGTATGAAGAGCTCCATGAAGGCAACCAGGCCTGTCAAACAGGTGACCACCATCAGAAGCTTGTGCATGAAGCTGTCCAGCACTTCCCGGCCGTGAGTGTGATTGTAGAAGACAAAAGCTGTCAGAGGCAGAAAAAATAGTTTGTCTTTCTCAATGACACTACTGTTCCTCCCCCATCTCCACACAGCTTTAGTAAAGCACACACATTTGTCCAAAATATGAGGTGCCCACTTCTTCCCATAATGATGGAAATCTCTAGCATTTTTGGAGTCATCACTACACCTGTTTATGATGTAATCTTTGAAATCTCCTTTTCCCTTCCCCAGTCTGTATTCTCTTCTCCAATACATCATGACATTTTCAACTAAATTTCAAAGCATATTTTATGCAAAAGGATAAATAATAAGCATGATGAAGGCAGGGGACCAGGAGTTAGGGAAAATGGACAGATGAATGAAATAAAGTCTTTCCTTAAGCAATTTCATCTACTGGAGGCAGCAAATATAAACACCAATCAAAAGAGTGGACTTCGATGGGTAGGGCAAGTTTCTCTGGAAGCTCCCAAGAAGTAGTAACTAACTATATTTTTAATGCTATGGACAGATGGTGGCTTCAACTTCATCCTTTTCATTTGGATGTGGAGGAAAAGATGTTCATTCAAAATATGGTAACATCCGGAGAGTAGCTTCGGTGTGAATGAATACATGCAGATATGTATGGTTGAGTCCCTTTGCTATCCACCTGAAACTATCACAGCATTGTTAATTGACTATACTCCAATATAAAATTAAAAGTTTAAAATAATATGATAACATCTGAGATAATGAGAATCATGCTGTTGGTGACTGTTGCCCAACTTTTATCTATCCCTTGTTCTCAAAGAGCATTTGGCAAAAGTGCTTATCTTTAGACATAGGAAGCAAGGTGGACATTAGAAAGGACTGCTCTTGATAATTGGGGGCTTTTTAGTTCTATGACCAATCTACCCCTTACATATAAAATGTTATGGTTGAGTTACTCAGTCGTGTCCAACTCCTCTGTGACCCCATGGACTGTAGCCCACCAGGCTCCTCTTCTGGGGATTCTCCAGGCAACAGTACTGGAGTGGGTTGCCATTTCCTTCTCCATACGTATAAAACAAATGAAAACAAAGCATTAAATACTTGTCATCAGTGTTTTCTTATGCAGTAACAGGGAGGCCAACTGAACAAAAAGTGTTAGGACCTCAATTTTGTGTCACTGGATTTTTTGGACTCTGTTTTATCATGTAATGGTGGAGTTTCATTATATCAATATTAAAAAGGCTACTTCATAGGTATGGAAACTACTCTGCTTTGAGTGGTCTCTTCGTTGGAGGATATTTATGCTTTACTAACTCCAGGGAAGGAAATAGCAACCCACTCCAGTATTCTTGCCTGGGAAATCTCACGGACAGGGAAGCCTGATGGATTTCAGTTCATGGGATCACGAAGAATTGGACACAACTGAGTGACTAAACAACAACAATGCTTCACTACTCTGAGCTCAGTTTGTTGTGTTAAAAATGGAAATAACGATCATCTCCAGGATAAACCTGAGATAAACGAGCATGGCAGGTGGTTCTTTAAGGTAGATGTGGAATTTGAATACAATACCTGAATGATTGTGCTTGTCCAGTTTTACTAAATAAGTTAGTAGGGAAGGGAAATCTTTGGCATCCTGTCTAGGACACCTCAGTAGCTTACCATGACTCAAACAGCTGGCCTACAGGTCAAGGCTGTACCAGGACACCAAAGGAAAGGTGCCCTTTATTGTTGTAAAGGGCTAGACAAATATCCAATAATAATGAAAGATAAATGAAAACACTCATACTTACCCTCCACCAATAAGGCATTTAATAGCATTAACTTGCTAAAGGAGGAAGGAAGTGACCTGATGGTGGAACATAAGATGTTTGTCACACCCAGCAGCCCAAAGAAGATGTACATGGTAAAATGATGCCAGTCTACGAGTCTGGCCCACTGATCCTTTTTGTAGTCGTATAAGGTAAAGTGCGGTCCTCCAGGGGATAACTGTCCTGCAATGATGCCTGCAGAGGGATAAATCACACTTTAAGCCATCTTTCCACAACTTTACTGAAAACTGAAGATGCAGAAGGATCAGCCTACAGCTTAGCCCAATATATTGTCTTTTTATGGCACTGATTCTTCTTTCTGGACCATTACCTAACAGCTGAGCACTGGTTCTTTAGACTGGCTTAGACCTTCAAAGACTGGTTCGGATAATCTCTTTTAATCAAAGACAGCCAATTTTGTCAAACAGCTATGTCAGATCTTCAAAGCTAATGGTCTTAGTTCCACTGAGTTCCCCGATCAGTTCCACTGATGGACTAAGTTTCTATTTTAATCTAACGACTAGATAAATCCTGAGTAATTTTGGATTTAGATTTGTGAGATTAATCCTATAGCATCTGATTACTTCCTTCTTACACAGTACGTCTTGGAGTCGGAAGTTGGGCTTTGTTCAGGATTAAAATGCTAGAGTTCAGCTTCTCCCCAATTAAGGATAACCAGATACAACTGAGCAACTGAAGTGAACTGTTAGAAAACCATGCTTGAACTGAATTGCTACATGATCAAGCAATAAATAACAGAAATACAATTAGAATATGTATTCAGATGTATTTGAATAAAAAATTTATTTTAGTAATCTCTTATTTTGATATTCAATCTTCTCTTTGCATGTGAAAATACACCAAGAAAGCAAACAGAACACAGAAAAGGGTCACTCACCGATTAAAGCCGCTCCAACTAGCACAATTCCCTCCAAAATTTCTAGTCGATAGAATAATGCTTTGGAATCAAAGTAGGAAGTCGGCTTCTGCTTTTTGAAGGCATATTTCAGAACGCACTTTGTAGTCCACCAAATCCCAAGTGATATTAAGACGAATCCAGGGAAAGCGTGGCCTTTGAAATCCCCCATGACTACCAAAATAAGAACATAGAGAAGATGAAAGCATTTCATTTCTAGAACTTGGCCTAAGTGTCACTTTTTCTGTAAAGTATACTATCTCTGATAATGGTACATATGCCACTGAGTCAGAGGATCCTTTATTACTGACGACAGTAGTAGACCCATTACAATATCAACAATACGAACAAGTAGAAAAACACACATTTGTTGAACACTTACCTTTTTCTAGGCACTGTGTCAAGTGGTTTACATGTGATCTCTAACTTAATTTTCACAACATACCCATAAATCAAGGGTTAAATCACATTTTCAATTGGGATACGAGTATAGGAAGTGAAATGACTTACCCAAACCTCACAACTACTGGGAAAAAAAAAAACTTCATTGTCTTTAACAGAGAACTGAAAAGGTCTCTGAAAAATGATAGTGTGTACTCAATCAACACATTTTAAATATATTTGAAAAAGGTAACAGGAAAGTTTTATCTTTATGTTTAAAACTTGAAGTGATATAAAATTGCCTACAAGAATTTTTAAATAGGTAATTTCAAAGTGTCAAACATCAAGAGTGTGGAAAAGATCATTAGGACTTATTCAAATATCTGTGCACTCTTCCGCACTTTTCCCAGCCACATCACCATTTGATCAGAATCACATTTCCAGTTCTGAGCAGTGGACTGTGGCATTTGTCACATACAGGCTGAGTCAGTTAAGAAACTATGACTCCTTTAACTCGCTTTTCCCCTTCCTTGGCAACCTGGGCATAGCATATCTACAAGACAGAAGACAATCAAACAGCCTGCATCAGATTTCTGCAAGAAACAACCCTTTATTGGGTTAAGTCATTTAAATGTTGAGGTTTAATAGCTTAATCAAGCAGATCCAAAGGGATACCAAGCTAAAAGAAACTGAAAATTCTGTTCATTCCATTGCTACATGATTGAGCAATAAAAATCAGACATATTTTCCTTTTTGGTCAGCACTATACAAAACCATTGCACTTATCTCAAATGCTAGGAAAGTAATGCTCAAAATTCTCCAAGCTAGCCTTCAACAGAACAAGAAACAAGAACTTCCAGATGTTCAAGCTGGGCTTAGAAAAGGCAGAGAAACCACAGATCAAATTGTCAACATTCGTTGGATCAGAGAAAAAGTAAGAGAATACCAAGAAAATATCTATTTCTGCTTCATTGACTATGCTAAAGCCTTTGACTGTGTGGATCACAACAACCTATGGAGAATTCTTCAAGAGATGGGAATACCAGACCACCTGACCTGTCTGCTGAGAAATCTGTATGCAGTATAAGAAGCAACAGTTAGAACTGAACATGGAACAACAGACTGGTTCCAAATCAGGAAAGGAGTACCTCAAGGCTGTATATTGTCACCCTGCTTATTTAACTTATATTCTAAGTATATCATGCAAAATGCTGGGCTGGATAAAGCATAAGCTGGAATCAAGATTCAGTTCAGTTCAGTCACTCAGTTGTGTCCAAATCTCTGTGAGCCCATGGACTGCAGTACGCCAGACTTCCCTATCCATCACAAACTTCTGGAGCTTACTCAAACTCATGTCCATTGAGTTGGTGATACCATCCCACCATCTCATCCTCTGTCATCCCCTTCTCCTCCCACCTTCACTCTTTCCCAGAATCAGGGTCTTTTCAAACGAGTCAGTTCTTCACGTACTTTCTGCCAAAGTATTGGAGTTTCAGTATCAGTCCTTCCAATGAATAATCAGGACTAATTTCCTTTAGGATTGACTACTTGGATCTCCTTGTAGTCCAAGAGACTCTCAAGAGTCTTCCCCAATACCACAGTTCAAAAGCATCAATTCTTCGGCACTCAGCTTTCTTTATAGTCCAATTCTCACATCCATACATGACTACTGGAAAAACTAAAGCTATGACTAGATGGACCTTTGTTGGCAAAGTAATGTTTCTGCTTTTTAATATGCTGTCTAGGTTGGTCATAACTTTCCTTCCAAGGAGCAAGCGTCTTTTAATTACATGGCTGCAGTCACCATCTGCAGTGATTTTGGAGCTCCCAAAATCTACTTACTGTGAAGTGATGGGACCAGATGCCATGATCTGTTTTCTGAACATTGCTTTAAGCCAACTTTTCACTCTCCTCTTTCACTTTCATCAAGAGGCTTTTTAGTTCTTCCTCACTTTCTGCCATAAGGGTGGTGTCATCTGGATATCTGAGGTTATTGGTGTTTCTCTCGGCAAACTTGATTCCAGCTTGTGCTTCATCCAGCGTGGCATTTCTCATGATGTACTCTGCATATAAGTTAAGCAGGGTGACAATATACAGCCTTGAGGTACTCCTTTTCCTATTTGGAACCAGTCTGTTGTTCCATGTGCAATTCTAACTGTTGTTTCTTGACCTGCATACACATTTCTCAGGAGGCAGGTAAGGTGGTCTGGTATTCCCATCTCTTTCAGAATTTTCCACAGTTCTTTGTGATCCACACAGTCAAAGGCTTTGGCGTAGTCAATAAAGCAGAATAGACATTTTTCTGGAACTCTCTTGCTTTTTTGATGATCCAACAGATGTTGGCAACTTGACCTCTGGTTCTTCTGCCTTTTCTAAATCCAGCTTGAACATCTGGAAGTTCACGGTTCACATATGTTGAAGCCTGGCACAGAGAATTTTGAGCATTACTTTGCTAGCATGTGGGATGAGCGCAACTGTGTGGTAGTTTGAGCATTCTTTGGCATTGCCTTTCTTTGGGATTGGAATGAAAACTGACCTTTTCCAGTCCTGTGGCCACTGCTGAGTTTTCCACATTTCATGGCATATTGAGTGCAGCACTTTCACAGCATCATCTTTTAGGATCTGAAATAGCTCAACTGGAATTCCATCACCTCCACTAGCTTTGTTCATAGTGATGCATTCTAAGGCCCACTTGACCTCGCATTCCAGGACGTCTGACTCTAGGTGAATGATCATGCCATCGTGCTTATCTGGGTCATAAAGATCTTTTCTGTACAGTTCTTCTGTGTATTCTTGCCACCTCTTCTTAATATCTTCTGCTTCTGTTAGGTCCATAACATTTCTGTCCTTTATTGAGCCCATCTTTGCATGAAATGTTCCCTTGTTATCTCCAATGTTCTTAATGAGATCTCTAGTCTTTCCCATTCTATTGTTTTCCTCTAATTCTTTACACTGATCACTGAGGAAGGCTTTCTAATCTCTCCTTGTTATTCTTTGGAACTCTGCATTCAAATGGGTATATCTTTCCTTTTCTCCTTTGCCTTTAGCTTCTCTTCTTTTCTCAGCTATTTCTAAGGCCTCCTCAGACAACCATTTTGCCTTTTTGCATTTCTTTTTCATGGGTATGGTCTAGATCACTGCCTCCTGTACAATGTCATGAGCCTCCGTCCATAATTCTTCAGGCACTCTGTCTATCAGATCTAATCTTTTGAGTCTACTTCTCACTTCCACTGTATATGCATAAGGGATTTTATTTTGGTCATACCTGAATAGTGTAATGGTTTTCCCTACTTTCTTCAATTTAAGTCTGAATTTGGCAATAAGGTGTTCATGATCTGAGCCATAGTCAGTCAACACCCTGTCTTGTTTTTGCTAACTGTATATAGTTCCTCTATCTTCAGCCACAAAGAATATAATCAGTCTGAATTCAGTATTGACCATCTGATGATGTCCATGTGTAGAGTCTTCTCTTGTGTTGTTGGAAGAGGGTGTTTGCTATGGTCAATGTATTCTCTTGGCAAAACTCTATTAACCTTTGCCCTGCTTCATTCTGTACTCCAAGAACAAATTTGCCTGTTACTCCAGGTATTTCTTGACTTCCTACTTTTTTCCAGTCCCCTGTAATGAAAAGGACATCTTTTTTGGGTGTTAGTTCTAGAAGGTCTTTTAGGTCTTCATAGAATCATTCAGCTTCTTCAGCATTACTGGCTGGGGCAAAGACATGGATTGCTATGATATTGAATGGTCTGCCTTGGAAACGAACAGAGATCATTCTGTCTTTTTTGAGATCACATCCAGGTACTGCATTTCAGACTCTTTTGTTGACCATGATGGCTACTCCATTTCTTGTAAGGGATTCTTGCTCACAGTAGTAGATATAATGGTCTTCTGAGTTAAATTCACCCATTTTGGTTCATTTTGGTTTGCTGATTCCTCAAATGTTGATGTTCACTCTTGCCATCTCCTGTTTGACCGCTTCCAGTTTACCTTGATTTATGGAACTAACATTCCAGGTTCCTATGCAATATTGCTCTTTACAACATCAGACTTTACTTCCATCACCAGTCACATCCACAACTGGGTATTGTTTTTGCTTTGGCTCCATCTCTTCATACTTTCTGGAGTTATTTCTCCACTGATCTCCAGCAGCATATTTGGCACCTACCGACCTGGGGAGTTCATCTTTCAGTGTCCTATCTTTTTGTCTTTTCATTCTGTTCATGCCAGGAGAAATATTAATAACCTCACATATGCTGATGATACCATTCTTATGGCAGAAAGTGAAAAAGAACCAAAGAGCCTCTTGATGAAAGTAAAAGAGGAGAGTGAAAAAGTTTGCCTGAAACTCAAGATTCAAAAACTGAGATCATGGCATTCGGTCCCATCATTTCATAGCAAATAGATGGAGAAACAATGGAAACAGTAAAGGACTTTATTTTCTTGGGCTCCAAAATCACTGTGGACAATGACTGCAACCATGAAATTAAAAGATGCTTGCTCCTTGGAGAAAAGCTATGACAAACACAGACAGCATATTAAAATGCAGAGACATTACTTTGCTGACAAAGGTCCATCTAGTCAAAGCTATGGTTTTTCCAGTATTCATGTCTGGATGTGAGAGTTGAACCATAAAGAAAGGTGAGCACCAGAGAATTGATGCTTTTGAACTGTGGTGTTGGAGAAGACTCTGGAGAGTCCCTTGGACTGTGAGGAGATCCAACCAGTCCATCCTAAAGGAAATCAGTCCTGAATATTCATTGGAAAGACTGATGCTGAAGCTCCAAAACTTTGGCCACCTGATGCAAATAACTGACTCATTGGGAAAGACCCTGATTCTGGGAAAGATTGAAGGCAGGAGGAGAAGGGGACGACAGAGAATGAGATGGCTGGATGGCTTCACTGACTCAATGGACATGAGTTTGAGCAAGCTCCAGGAGCTGGTGAAGGACAAGGAAGCCTGGCATGTTTCAGTCCATGGAGTGGCAAAGCATCCGACATGATGAAGGCCTGAACTGAATTGATAGAAAGCCAGGCTTGAACTGTATTGCTACAGGATCAAGCAATAAAAAAAATATCCTCCTTTTGGGTCAGTGCTATAGAAAATCAGAATCTTCCCTAGTAGCTCAGACAGTAAAGAGTCTGCCTACAAATTGGGATACCTGGGTTTGATCCCTAAATGGGGAAGATTCCCTGGAGAAGGCAATGGCAATCTACTCCAGTATTCTTGCCTGGAAAATCCCATGGATGGGGGAGCTTGGTGGGCCCCAGTCCACGGGGTGACAAAGAATCAGACACAACTGAGTGACTAACACACTCATAGAAAATCAGTCTTTAGTTATATGAGTTTTGAATTACATGAGCAGCCTTTTGAACACCGTACCTTCTGGTCCAAATGTTGTGCCATAGAGTATTTCTCAATGAGACTCACCTTGACACTCCATCCACATGACCACAGTCATGTCCCACGTGCTGTGAAAACCAGAGCCAGAGCGCATGTCTGATCTTTACCCGCTCTCTTCCAGGCCATCAAGATGGATAGACGACAAAGGGAATGGCAATAGCAGCAGTAACATAATAAAGCCTGACTGATAAGACTGATAATGACAAACCACCTTCTAACATACAGTGCCTCAAGCAAGAGACTGGCACAGGTGCTTAATTTGGGAGCCACAGCCAAATCAAAGTTATAGGAATAAGAAAAAGATGATGGGAAAACATTTAACTAGGTCAATAGTGAAGGTCGCTTGTCTTCAAGGAATACACAAGCTAAGAGCTGGGTGAATGAATAAGTTAGAATAAATTTTTCTAAATCAATATGAAGCTTGCACAAAGTGACGTGAACAAGAAAGAAGCAATGGTCTGACTCTAACCTGGAGAGCCAGCAGCTGCTACCCTATCTGCATTCAAGTCTTATTTCCTCCTTCAGTGTAAACTCTTGGTGAACAAGGGCCATGTCCCCTAGAATGCTTCACACCTAGTTAGCACTCAAGAAATAGCTACTAAATGATGAGCTCCTACTTGGGACCCACCTCCCTGAAACACTGGCCTGGGTGGCAACCAAGATCAGAAAGAGTCACAGTGACTAATTACAAAGTCCTGGGCTCATTTCATATCTACTAACTCAGAATTAAATGTGGCCTCCCCATCAGCATACCCAGAGGCATTTGTCTCCCATCAGTACATAAGTCATGATGTGTCTGCTCATATCAGGCTTCGTGTTAGACAAGGGTGGATGGTGCAATAGCTGCTCTTGGGACCAAATGATAAGCTGGCTCTGTCAGATGACAATAACCATTCTAGAGTGCTTCCATTCTATTTATTTTACTCTATTTTATCATGTATTACTAAGACATTATTTTATTTTGCTCTCTTCTGTACAGTTCAGTTAGGTTCAGTCACTCAGATGTGTCTGACTCTTTGCCCCTGCCGTGGACTTCAGCACGCCAGGCTTCCCTGTTCATCAACAACTCCCAGAGCTTTCTCAAACTCATGTCCATTGAGTCAGCAATGCCATCAAACCATCTCATCCTCTGTCACCCCGTTCTCCTGCCTTCAGTCTTGCCCAGCATCAGGATCTTTTCCAGTGAGTCAGTTCTCTGCATCAGGTGGCCAAAGTACTGGAGTTTCAGCTTTAGCATCATTCCTTCCAAAGAAATCCCAGGGTTGATCTCCTTCAGAATGGACTGGTTGGATCTCCTTGCAGTCCAAGGGACTCTCAAGAGTCTTATCCAACACCACAGTTCAAAAGCATTGATTCTTCAGCACTCAGCTTTCTTTATAGTCCAACTCTCACATCCATACCTGACTACTGGGAAAACCATAGCTTTGACTAGACAGAACTATGTTGGCAAAGCAATGTCTCTGCCTTTTAATATGCTGTCTAGGCTGGTCATAGTTTTTCTTCCAAGGAGCAAGCATCTTTTAATTTCATGGCTGCAGTCACCATCTGCAGTGATTTTGGAGCCCAAGAAAATAAAGCCTGTCACTGTTTCCATAGTTTCCCCATCTATTTGCCATGAAGTGATGGGACTGGATACCATGATCTTAGTTTTTTGAATGTTGAGTTTTAAGCCAGCTTTTTCACTCTCCTCTTTCATCAAGAGGCTCCTCAGTTCCTCTTCACTTTCTTCCATAAGGGTGGTGTCATCTGCGTATCTGAGGTTATTGATATTTCTCCCGGCAATCTTGATTCCAACTTGTGCTTCATTCAGCTCATCTGTACACTTGGTTCTTATTCCCATAACTCTTTGAGTTAAACATTGAGATGTTTAAATAACTAAAACCCATCCATGTCACATACATGGGCTATCCTTAACCAAACATTCAGAACAACAAACAGAACACTTAACCTGAAAATATAAGACAGGATAAGGCAATCCAAAGCCTTATATCTTGAAAAACAAAATCAACAAATAGTAAGAACAAGTATCATGTCACATTACCTGCCTGTAGCCAACTCTTCAAAATATAGAAGCCTAGATTGTTTCTGTTAGAAGTGTTGCCCCTGAGGTGGGTAGGAAGCTAGCATCTACTATGTGCTAAACTTTTCGTGTGTTTGATTATCCTTTGAGAAAACCCAAGAAGTATTCTTTCTATCACAGGTGTGAGGAATATGAGACACCAAGAGATTAACTAACCAACACTAGGGCACAGAGGCTCCTTCCAGGTAGCGCTAGTGGTAAAGAACCCTCCTGCCCATGCAGGAGACCTGGGTTCTATCCCTGGGTCAGGAAGATTCCTTGGAGAAGGACATGGCAGCCCGCTCCTGTAGTCTTGCCTGGAGAATCCCATGGGCAGAGGAGTCTGGCGGGCTACAGTCCTTGGGGTCACAAAGAGTCGGACACAACTGAGCGACTAACACAAGGCACACAGTTGGTTAAAGATCACAGCCAGGATTTCAAGTTCTTTATATGTCTGACTCCAAATCCCATTCTGTCCCCCTGGATCAGGGCAAAGACTAGAAAAACCTTCTCAGCTAGCCCCATCAGACAATCTTCATCAACTACATTTGTGTAGCTTAAACATAGTAGGGAGAGGGCTCCTCCTTCTAGGACTCTCTATAACTGAATTGTCAGCACATGTGAAGGAGGCGGAGCTTTGCACATAGTCAGAGTATTTATTTACCACTCTGGTAATCAAACTCAGAATGCACAGGTCTGCCAGCAAAAAAAGAACTGAGTAGCCTGAGACATCATTTGACAAAGGTCTAGACACTGAGATGAGTATCAGTGATGTGATAAGAATTTAAAGCAGTCATCTATAGTTCCAGGCTTCATGCTACTTCACAAATCATACCAATGAAAAATGTCAAAAATATGTTGTCAAAAATCATCAAATTACACACTTAAAATTTAGGGCTAAACTTTATTGTATGTAAATTATACTTCAATTGAAAAGGGAAAATGAACTCTTCTGCACTTCCTTCTCTCCTGGCAGCCAGGAACACAATTTTGATGGATGGAGCCTTAGCAACTATTTTAGATTATAAGGCCCAAGTTGAAGAGAAGGAGCAGTGAATCTGAAAGAAGCTTATTCCTGACAACTTTTTCAGGATCCATTCCATTCCTGAATACTTCTGTTGTCATGAATATTTTTGTAATGTGCAGGTAAATTCTATTGTGTATAAAAGAAAAAATATTTAAATCTATCTTGTATAGCAAAGAAAATAAAAATTATATGTGTCAAAATAATAGCTAACATTTACTGATGGCTTTCTGTATACCAGTCTCCATTCAAGTAAATGCTTTGCATTTTAACTAATTTAACCTTCATAAGAAGCCTCTGAAGTAGATACTATCAGATACTATTGTCACTCTGATTTTGCAGATAAAGAACCTGAGGCAAAGTTATGAACTAAAATGTCTATAATCACACAGGTGATAAGTAATAAAACTGGAATTCATATCCAGCTCTGGGTCTATAGTACCTCTATGACAATATACCATAAATACAGTTAAAAGACACATGACCAAGAAGATATTGACAATTAACGTAAAACTGACAAAGGCTGAGTAGCCAGAATGTCATTTTTAATCAGGAATCTGTTAAAAAGAAAAAAAAATCTGCTCCCCTATACCCCTCTACCATGGGCAAGGAATTGTTCTTAACAGACAATTCAACACAGAGAAAACCTTAATGCCTGATAATCAAATGAAAAAAGCCCAATCTCATGAGAAATCAAAGAAAATTAAATTGAAGGCAGAGCTATTTTTCTACTTACTGGATTAGAAAAATTAAAAAGATATTATATCAAGTGTTGGTGAGAGTATGAGGAAATGGGAATGCTTATACACTATCAGAAGTATAAATGATTGCTGACTACAGTCTAGCACATCCATTTGTACTATGTACTCTAACAAGTCATAGATATGTTCTCTTGAATATATAAAAAATTTTATTTTTGCATTGGTAGTAGTAACATGAAATTAGAAATAATCTGAATAGCCATCAACAGAGAAATAGAAAAATAACATGAAGTAACCTGTACAGTAGAATATGATGTGTGTGTGTGTGTGTGTGTGTGTGTGTGTGTAAAAGTCATTCAGTCATTGTCTGACTCTTTGTGATCCCATGGACTATACAGCACATGGAATTCTCCAGGCCAGAATACTGGAGTGGGTAGCCTTTCCTTTCTCCAGGGGATCTTCCCAACCCAGGGATCAAACCCAGGTCTCCCGTATTGCAGGTGGATTCTTTACCAGCTGAGCCACAAGGGAAACCCAAGAATACTGGAGTGGGTAGCCTATCCCTTCTCCAGCAGTAGAATATGATACTAGAGTTTAAAAAGACCTTTTTAAAGATAAAAGCATTAGATCTATATTGAGCAACATGGATATGGTTTTTTAAAGCATTAAGTTGAATGAAAATTGCAGGTTGCCAAATACAATTACGGTTTGATGTGACTTATGTAGTTCTTAAACACCTGAAACATAATACAATTAATTGCTCAAGCACATATGTGAATATAAAAACATAAAAGCAAGGATGTTAATCCCTCAGTCGTGTCCAACTCTTTGCGACCCCGTAGACTGTATCCTCTGTCCATGGGATTCTCCAGGCAAGAATACTGGAGTGGATTGCCATTCCCTTCTCCAGGGGATCTTCCCGAACCAGGGATCAAACCCTGGTCTCCCACGTTGCAGGCAAGGATAGGCATCAGTAATAGCAGTTTCCTTTGGGGAAAGTGAAGGAGACTAGACCTGAAGGATGTCATGGAATGCTTGTTCTGTAATACCATATTTCCTTTATTTAAAAGAAAAACTTGAAACAAATAATACAAAATGTCAAGTCTTATGCCATACATTATTTTCATGCTTTCAATCTTTTAAATTGATAGACTTTATTTTTTAGAAAAGCTTTTGGTTTAGAGAAAACTGAGCAAAAATTACAGAGTTCCATGTTTTTTTCTCCCCAACTCTCACAATTTCCCAATTATTTACTTCCTGCATTAATGTGGTAT
The DNA here is from genome assembly GCA_006410935.1 of Redunca redunca. Lineage (NCBI taxonomy): Eukaryota > Metazoa > Chordata > Mammalia > Artiodactyla > Bovidae > Redunca > Redunca redunca. The sequence goes on from SJYQ01004056.1 coordinate 734,414, forward strand.
ATTTGTTACAATTGGAGAACCAATCGATACATTTTTATTACTGAAGTTCATCATTTACATTAGGGTTCACTTTGTGTTTTACAGTTCTTTGCATTTCACAAATGCACCACATCATGGATCTATCATTATAGTAGCATGCAGAATGTGCCACAAAAACCTCCTTTGTTCCACCTACTCATCCCTTTCTTCCTGCCCCTGAGCCCTGGGCAACCATTGATTTTTTGTCTTTTCTAGAACGTCATATAATTGGAATCATACACTATGTAGACTTTTCAGACTGAACCCTTTTATTTAGCAATAGTGCATTTAAAGTTCATGCATGTCTTTTTCTGGTTTGATAGTTCATTTCTTTGTAGTGCTGAATAATATTCCATTGTATGAGTGTATCACTGGGTTTCTCGTGGGTTTTTTTTTTTTTTCGCTGTAGTTGTTGCTTGTTTTTGTTTTTTATCCATCCCCCCTATTGAAGGACATCTTGTTTGTTCCAGTTTGGGGTGGCTATATTATACACTACTATAAACATTTAAACATTTATGTGCAGGTTTTTGTATGAACATTAGTTCCCAACTCATCTGAGTAAACACCTAGAAGCCTAATCCTGAATCATATGATTAGAGTACGATTTTTTTTGTAAGAAGCTGCCAAACTGTCTTCCAACATGGCTGGGTCATTTTGCATTTCCAACAATAAATGCAGAGAGCTGTTCCTCCAAAGCTTCTCTAGCATTTGATTTTGTCAGTGTTCTAGATTTCAGCCTTTCAAACAGGTGTACAATAGTACCTCATTGTCATTTCCATTTGCAGATCAATCAAGATACACAATCATTTTCCATCTGCATATCTCCCTTTGATGAAGTGACTTACTTTTTACTTGGGTTATTTATTTTCTTATTGTTGACTTTTAAGGGTTCTTTCTATATTTGGATATCTATCTTTTTATCAGACACATAAATTGCATGTATTTCCTCCCACTTTGTCGCTTGTCTTTTCAGTCTCTTAAAAGTGTCTTTCACAGATTAGAAGTTGCAAATAATATGGTATAAATTATATATGCTTTTCTTTGATGGGCTGTGCACTTGATACTGTATCTAAAAACATAATACCCAAGGTCATCTTGATTTTCTCCTATGTTATCTTCTAGAAGGTTTATAGTCTTGCTTTTATATTTAGGTCTATGATCCATTTTGAATTAATTTTTGTGAAAAAAATATAAGGATTATGTATAGATTTCTTTTTTTGTTTGTTTTCATGTGGATATACTGTTGTTCCAGAACCATTTATGGAAAAGATTATTCTCTCTATACACAGAATTGTTTTGCCCCTTTGTCAAAGACCACTTGACTATCAGTTCGGTTCAGTCGCTCAGTTGTGTCCGACTCTTTGCAACTCCATGGATCACAGCACGCCAGGCCTCCCTGTCCATCACCAACTCCCAGAGTTCACTCAGACTCATGTCCATCAGTTGGTGATGCCATCCAGCCATCTCATCCTCTGTTGTCCCCTTCTCCTCCTGCCCCTAATCCCTCCCAGCATCAGAGTCTTTTCCAATGAGTCAGCACTTCGCATGAGGTGGCCAAAGTACTGGAGTTTCAGCTTTAGCATCATTCGCTCCAAAGAAATCCCAGGGCTGATCTCCTTCAGAATGGACTGGTTGGATCTCCTTGCAGTCCAAGGCACTATCAAGACTCTTCTCCAGCACCACAGTTCAAGCGCATCAATTCTTCAGCACTCAGCCTTCTTCACAGTCCAACTCTCACATCCATACATGACCACAGGAAAAACCATAGCCTTGACTAGACAGACCTCTGTGGCAAAGTAATGTCTCTGCTTTTCAATATGCTATCTAGGTTGGTCATAACTTTTCTTCCAAGGAGTAAGCGTCTTTTAATTTCATGGCTGCAGTCACCATCTGCAGTGATTTTGGAGCCCAAAAAAATAAAGTCTGCCACTGTTTCCACTGTTTCCCCATCTACCTCCCATGAAATGATGGGACCAGATGCCATGATCTTAGTTTTCTGAATACTGAGCTTGAAGCCAACTTTTTCACTCACCTCTTTCACTTTTATCAAGAGGCTTTTGAGTTCCTCTTCACTTTCTGCCATAAGGGTGGTGTCATCTGCATATCTGAGGTTATTGATATTTCTCCCGGCAACCTTGATTCCAGCTTGTGCTTCTTCCAGCCCAGCGTTTCTCATGATGTACTCTCTGCATATAAGTTAAATAAGCAGGGTGACAATATACAGCCTTGAGGTACTCCTTTTCCTATTTGGAACCAGTCTGTTGTTCCATGTCCAGTTCTAACTCTTGCTTCCTGACCTGCATACAGATTTCTCAAGAGGCAGGTCAAGTGGTCTGGTATTCCCATCTCTCTCAGAATTTTCCACAGTTCTTTGTGATCCACACAGTCAAAGGCTTTGGCATAGTCAAGAAAGCAGAAATAGATGTTTTTCTGGAACTCTCTTGCTTTTTCCATGATCCAGCAGATGTTGGCAATTTGATCTCTGGTTCCTCTGCGTTTTCTAAAATCAGCTTGAACATCTGGAAGTTCACGGTTCACGTATTGCTGGAGCCTGGCTTGGAGAATTTTGAGCATTACTTTACTAGCGTGTGAGATGAGTACAATTGTGCGGTAGTTTGAGCATTCTTTGGCATTGCCTTTCTTTGGGATTGGAATGAAAACTGATATGGGTCTATTTATGGGCTCTCTATTCTGTCTCACTAATCTATGTGTCTTTTCTTTCACCAATACTACACTGTCTTGATAACTATAGCTTTAAACTAATACCTGAACTTGGATAGTGTCAGTCCTCTGATTTTGTTCTTCAAGATTGTGTTGGTTATCCTGGGTCTTTTGCTTTTCCATATAATACTTAGAATAAGTTTGTCAGTATTCACCAAAAATTTTCTGGGATTGCATTGAATCTATAGATCAGTAACAACACTGAATCTAATAATGACAACAACACTGATTCTTCTAATCCATAAACATGGAGTATCTCTCCATTTTTGTGGATCTTTGGTTTTATTCATTAGAGATTTGTAGTATTCTTCATAAAACCTTATACATATTTTGTTAAACTTACATTTCTTTTCCCTTTCTTTTGGTGCTAAGGTAAATAGTGTTATACTTTTAATTTCAAACTTAAATTATTTATTGCTGATATATAGGACAGCAGTTGACTTCCATATATTAATTTTATAACTTCAACTATAATCACTTTTTAGGTCCAAGAGTTTTTGGTTGTTGTTGATTCTTTGGGATTTTCTAAATAGACAGTCATTATCATCTACTAAGAAAGATAGTTTTATTTCTTCCTTCTCATCTTGTGTATTTGGTATTTTTTTCTTATATTATTGCAGTAGCTAGAATTTCCAGTATGATGTTGAACACTAGCAGTGAAAGGGGACAATTTGCCTCGTTCCCAGTCTTAGGGAGAAAACATCCAGTCCTTCACCATTAAGTAAGTAAACTGTGGGTTTTTCTGTAGATATTCTGTATCAAATTGAGGAAGTTTCTCCCTTTATTCTTAGGTTGCCACTTTTCAGATTAAAAAAAAAAAACTTTTCTAAAAAATTTTTTAAAAACTAAGATGGTCTTTAGAACTTTAAATGCTAGGTTAAGAACTTTATTCCATGAAAAAAAAGATGCAATAGAATGCTTTGATGAAAAAAAAAAAAAAAAAAAAAGCAACAAAGATATGCATCAGACGCCTTAAACTCTTCCACAATACAAGAATATAATTTCTATCTAAAAATGTCCAGCAAACTCCTCCAACTACTTCAACACCTCATTCTGCTGACATTCAAATCTCGCTCTCCATTAGCCCTGCCTCATAGCCAACTTGAGTCCCTTGGAGGTCCCAGGGAAGATGCAGAATATTCGTCTGTCTTGATAAACTGCTTCCACATAAACCTGACTTGCAAACTCAGTACTCTACTAACCACTACCTGCCCAGAAGAGAAAGTTAGGTCACTCTGGTTCAGAGCAAAGGCACAGGCACCCTACGGCCCAGACTCACTAACCAATGCGTAGTCAAAATGCAGTGACCACATCTGAATCAACAGTGTTGAACAGTCATTTGTACCATATATTCTAAAGAAGCAGTTGTTGCCAAGAGCTCTATCCATAATGGTATCTGGATGCCTGTCTACAGAGAATACCCTGTAGCCTAGTTCTATCCTCTGGGGACATGAGATCAAACTAGAATCCTCATTTTAGCCAGATCCCCATGTGACTCATATGCGCATTAAAAACTAAAAACGCTTGTCTGGTCTAGGGCAGAATTTCCTACAGTGGCACTATTGACATTTCATGAACAATTATTTGTTTATTGTGTAAGGTTCTCCTGTGCTTTCCAGAATGTTGAGCAACATCCCTGGCCTCTACCTACTAGATTTTGACAGCACTTTACTCCCAACTGTGACAAAGATATCTACAGATATTGATAAATGTCCCCTGAGGGGCTAAATCATAGTCCCTTCCCAATAAGAAGTACTGGTTTAGAAGATCCTTGGTCCAAACTCTTAACACAAAAAGTTTTTTTTTTTTCTTTTCACTTGAGAAAAAAGAAATGTAACAAGTTTAGCTGTTAACTACTGTATAAGTCCAAACAATATGATGTACACCTTTTCAGGAAGATAAAATACATGTTATTGCAACTACTAGAACAAAGCATCATTTGAAAAAAATGACTTGCAAAATTCCCATGACAAAAATTTTTGAAGTTTAAGTTTGATATTACTACTGAAGACAAAGGAGGACTTAGCATTAAATATTCCATACCCGAAATGAGGTCCAAGGACTTATCCTCTCATGTCATCACTGCAAACTTTTGCCCTAGATATCATCATATAAGTCTATCTAGAACATTTCATTTTGAAAAAGACGATCTATGAGGCATCATAACCTGTCAGTTTATAGTGTTATAGTGTTAGTCGCTCAGTTGTATCCAACTGTTTGCGACCCCATGGACTGTAGCCTGCCAGACTCCTCTGTCCATGGAATTCTCTAGGCAACAATACTGGAGTGGGTAGCCATTACCTTCTCTAGGGGATCTTCCCAACCCAGGGATCAAACCCAGGTCGCTCTCATTGCAGGAAGATTCTTTACCATCTGAGCCATCAGGAAAGCCTTTCCAGCCTCAAATAGTGGATGTGGTGACAAGGTAGGGGAAGTCATGTTCAAATTCAGCTTATGAAAAAACACATAAGCAGAAGCTGAAACCAGTGTGGTGATATCTGAACACTGTACAGTTTTTGTTGGCATAGAGGAGGAAAAGGTTGCAGAATAATTCTTTGGTCTCTTAGTCTCTTGGAGTTAGGAAATTTGGGTTTCATATTTATTCTAATTAATTTTTTCATAGACCCCCATCTAGGAAATAATGGCTCCTAATTCGGGTGAGTGTCTATGGCAAATAAAGAAAGAAACAAAACAATTTCAGCTATTGATAAACTAGCTCAGGGCATCATGGGGGAGGTTGGGGACACTGGTTCTGCTTGGAAGTGCTAAGCTGGGCTGAGCTGAGTTGAAGGATCGAGACCAAGGCAGGGGAAACATCTATGCAGTAGATGAAGCCATCAGCCCAGTGCCCAGTACTACCCTCAAATACGTATGGTCATATTGATTCCATCACCCAGAAGAGACAGCTAAATTTAGAGACATTTGCCACTTGTCTGAATGTTCGTAGTCAGTAAGAGGTAGAGGGCAGAAAAAGAAGCCAAATCTCCCAAGTACTAGTAGACAGTGTTCTTTCTATTAATACAACACCAAATACCCCCATTTTAGTTTCCTGTTGCTGCTCTAACAAATCACCATAAATTACAACAAAAGATTCAATATCTTACAGCTCTGGAGCTCAGAAGTAGGAAATGAGCCGCACTCAAATCTCAGTCTCTCTCTCTCTGCTCCCCGTTCTTCTGTTGCTACGTGTCCTTTTCGACTCTGATGATCCTGCCTCCCTCTCATAAGGATCCTTATGTTTACATTGGGCTGACCAGAATAATCCAGAGTATAATCTCCTTATCCCAGATCCTTAGCTTAATCAAACCTTCAAAATCCCTTTTACCATGTAAAGGAAAGCAGAACACGTCACCCCAAAGTATGCCTCTTTGACATAAAAGTTATTTTGAGCTGAAGGCTATTAAGAATGCAGGGAAAGCTCTCTCTCCCTCCCCTTCCTTACCTAAAGGCAGAACACACCTTCTCCTTCCACTGGAGACAGCCTTACCAGCCCAGAGATGGCCCCAAAGGGATCTGTAAACAAACATTAGCCACAGGTTCCCTGCCACATATTTTTCTTCCCAGTTTGCTGCCCTCAGAAGCCTAAACTTCCTTTCTTTGCCCTGTCATTTCTCTCCACAGTTATTGTTCTTTGTTGAAGATGATCTAGAAATTGTAGTTATAAGCCTCTGCTTTGAATTACTTTTAACTGATTTCTCACACGTGCTATGCACTGCATGAGTTAATAAACAGTTTTCCTCTTGCTTGTTGATCTTCCTGTTACAGAGTCTAGGCTGAAAATCTAAGATGAGTAAAAATGTTTTGTCTACCCTACTTCTTGACACTCCACATGGAACCAGTTGAAATGTTCCACTCTCTATGAAACCTGCAGATCGGATCCTGGGACAAAAAGCCAGCAAAAGATAAGAATTCTTACCCAAGTCTGCTCTCTCAGTCTCTCTGTAGTTCCTGGGCAAGAAAGAAAGGTAAAAAATTCCCTTATCCCTTCCTCTCCAAGTGTTTTTCCAAAGAAATATTTGTAAAAACTAGTTCTTCGAATTGTGACTCTGTAGATTTGGTGGCACAAGTAGTAAAGAACCCATCTGCCAATGCAGGACACATAAGAGACTCGGGTTCGATCCCTAGTCTCTCAGGACAATTCCCCTGGAGGAGGGCATGGCAACCCACTCCAGTATTCTGGCCTGGAGAATTCCATGGACAGAGGAGCCTGGTGGGCTACAATCCATAGCGTCACAAAGAGTTGGATACAACTGAAGTGACTGAGCATGCACGCATGCACTCTGTAGCCAGACCTCCTCACCTCTGGATCTTTCCATGTTTGGGGCCTCCCTCACACACACACACACACACACACACACACACACACACACACAAAGTCATGGACTATCCTATACTTAAGAAATTTCTTAAATAGCAGTTGCTTTACATTTCTTATAAGTAAATGTGCCCCTGAATTTCTTTAAAATCTTTCTGGTGACCTGGTTTCTGGTGATGTAAATTTTACCACACCTCCAAAATATAAACATCAGAGGAGTTAATTAAAGCAACTGCCTACAACCACCTGAGATTGGAGGGGAAAAAAAGAGACTTTTTAAAAAAAAGCTATGAATATGCCCTTGTTCAAAATCTAGTCCACAGTCTCTGTGAGCCTAGCTATGAAGAGCAAATTTTAAAATCTTGAAAGTTTTCTCTACAAATATTTATAAAAAAATTTTAGGCATCTAAGCAAATAACCTTAACTTGTTCCAACTGCCAGAAATGCAATTTGAATTCAACATTCTTTTATAAGCTGGTGAGTTTTATATTCCATAACTGTTTTTAGCCATAAATGGCTAAAATTTTTAAATGAAGCTGCAGAAGGGCATGGCAACCCACTCCAGTATTCTTGCCTGGAGAATTCCATGGATAGGGGAGTATGGCCGGCTATAGCCCATAGGACTGCAAAGAGTCAGACAAGAGTGAAGTGACTTAGCACACACATAAGATCTTTGTTTGCACCTGTCCGTTTATTTACGTACATCTAGGCATGTGTTATGTGTATGTGATATTTTTGTACCTTTGGACAGTATTGCCAAAAATAACTTATGAAAGAGCTTAATAACCATGTGTATAAATTAGATGTTCATAAAAATCTTGGAAATATAGAATCTAACCTAAATGTCTTTCAAGTTCACATTACTGGCATAATCTTCAGTAAATAAAAGCTAGTTTAAGTTCTTCAGATTAGTAAACTGGCATGTCTCCAGAACTTTCAACATTAACTTTAATGCACATGCATGATTTTTTTCCTCCCTGGATTTAATAGTCAAACAAGTATATGTTATCTCTATTAGATATTTAAGATTATAAACTTATAAATTAAAACTAGAAAAACATACAATAAAAAAATTACTTAATGTATGTTAAGCACAACAGCAAAAAAAAAAAAAAAAGGAAAGAAAGAGAAGCCATGTGTTTAACTTTTTAGGTACTTTGCCTCTATGATGTTTGATGCTTGCCTAATATATAGTCATGTATGGATGTGAGAGTTGGACTGTGAAGAAAGCTGAGTGCTGAAGAATTGATGCTTTTGAACTGTGGTGTTGGAGAAGACTCTTGAGAGTCCCTTGGACTGCAAG
>SJYQ01004056.1:751299-830596 GCA_006410935.1 Redunca redunca
ATGAGAAATGCTGGGCTGGAAGAAACACAAGCTGGAATCAAGATTGCCGGGAGAAATATCAATAACCTCAGATATGCAGATGACACCACCCTTATGGCAGAAAGTGAAGAGGAACTTAAAAGCCTCTTGATGAAAGTGAAAGAGGAGAGTGAAAAAGTTGGCTTCAAGCTCAACATTCAGAAAACGAAGATCATGGCATCTGGTCCTATCACTCCATGGGAAATAGATGGAGCAACAGTGGAAACAGTGTCAGACTTTATTTTTGGGGGGCTCCAAAATCACTGCAGATGGTGACTGCAGCCATGAAATTAAAAGACATTTACTCCTTGGAAGAAAAGTTATGAGCAACCTAGATAGCATATTGATAAGCACAGACAGTACTCTGCCGACTAAGGTCTGTCTAGTCAAGACTATGGTTTTTCCTGTGGTCATGTATGGATGTGAGAGTTGGACTGTGAAGAAGGCTGAGAGCTGAACAATTGATGCTTTTGAACTGTGATGTTGGAGAAGACTCTTGAGAGTCCCTTAGACTGCAAGGATATCCAACCAGTCCATTCTGAAGGAGATCAGCCCTGGGTGTTCTTTGGAAGGAATGATGCTAAAGCTGAAACTCCAGTACTTTGGCCACCTCATGCAAAGAGTTGACTCACTGGAAAAGACTTTGATGCTAGGAAGGATTGGGGGCAGGAGGAGAAGGGGACGACAGAGCATGATATGGCTGGATGGCATCACTGATTCGATGGATGTGAGTCTGAGTGAACTCCGGGAGTTGGTGATGGACAGGGAGGCCTGGCGTGCTGCGATTCATGGGATCACAAAGAGTCGGACATGACTGAGCGACTAAACTGAACTGATAAGACATGCCTGTTAGATCAACTAACTTAAATTTTAATGTGCATGCATGCTAAGTTGTTTTAGTCATGTCTGACTCTGTATGACCCCATGGACTGTAGCCTGCCAGGACCCTCTGTCCATGGGATTCTCTAGGCAAGAATACTAGAGTGGGCTGCCATTACCTCCTCCAGGGGATCTTCCTGACCCAGGGATCGAACCCATGTCTCTTACAATTCCTGCTTTGGCAGGTGGGTTATCACTGGCACCACCTGGGAAGCCTAGTATTGAATATTTCCCATTCATGTGAATCTGAATTTTACTTTGCTTAATTTCTCTTGTATTTAGAATTGTTGGGTTTGTAAGTGCTAACTTTTGTTTAAGCCAATTAAATAGAGCTCTTTTACAGATCAACCACGGCAATGTTATACAAAGACAAAGAGATGTACAGACACACAAACAGTGAGATCTCAGTTCTTATTTCAACACTTTAATCCTGAGTCAGGTACAGCAGTGTAAAACCTATAAGTTTACAAAAGAGGTTAGATTAAATTGGGTTTTTCACAGATGGAACAAATCAAGCTCACTCAACTAGACTGCTAAATATTTGCAGAGAAAAAAAACATTTAGGATTTCTATTTGTCTTCAGTTCAGTCACTCAGTGGTGTCTGACTCTTTGCAACCCGTGGACTTCAGCATGCCAGGCTTCCCTATCCATCACCAACTCCCAGAGCTTGCTCAAACTCATGTCCATTGAGTCATTGATGCCATCCAACCATCTCATCCTCTGTCATCCCCTTCTCCTTCTGCCGTCAGTCTTTCCCAGTATCAAGGTCTTTTCCAATGAGTCAGTTCTGTGCATCAGGTGGCCAAAGTATTGGAGCTTCAGCACCAGTGGCCACCTCAATGAAACCAAAGGACTGACACACCCATCCACCCCTCTTGTAAAGCTTTACCCCCTCCTACTATAGCCTAGGGGAGAAAGCCTTCTGCTAAGAAACAAGCCTTACAGGAAGTACTTTTCATACTTTTCATTTTACCTTGAGCAGTTAGTACCAGAGGTCTGTGTGTTACCAAACCACACTAACAGAAAATCACCAAAAAAAAAAAAGGCAAATAGCATAAAGACGCCCAGAAACCCAAACACCAAATGGCAAGAATGCCCCAAATGTGACTCCAAGTCCCACTAAGCCTTGGATGTTTCTCTAAAATGTTGTAGTTTTACTTCACTGGGAGAGTTCCTGAACTGGAGCTGAAGCTCCCACTGCCAAAGTTACCTGGGGCTCCTGTAGGGAAAATTATAATTGGATGTCTCAAGTCCAAGGAATACCCCAGGCCTGTTCATTATCAGTGTTCCTCTCCTTGGCAAAGTGCTGCTAACTATGAGATTGTATACTTGTGAGTCACTCCGGGGCCTTCTGATCTTAACATATCTAGTATGCTCCCCAAAGAGCTATCCTATGAGATAGATGAAATATTTCCCATTTTTATAAGTTTGGTAACACGAAAACACAAAAGACATAGACAAATCTCAACAAAAATGGCACAAACAGATTGCATCAATGCACAGATGAACCAGCTCCCAACTCAGGTAAATAAATTTACCCTACAAAGAAAAAAAAATATGAACTAATTCCAACCAGGTAGCTCACCACATGATACTAGCTCCCCAATGAACCAGTTCCTACTCAGGTAGAATCCAACAAAATCTCCCCACCTCCAACAGGGTGCCCAAACAAATTGGCTTATCCTGTAAAGGAAAAGCCCAGACTGAGGGGGAAATAGGTTTTTGATGTGCACACTGGAGCAACTTAGCCTACAAAATTGGGTTCATCAACTTGCAACACTAAAGGATACACAAAACCACAAATAAACAAAGCTGCTGAACTGGCTATCAAAGTGGGTAGACTTATCCGATGAACAAGGGGCTTCCCTACAACTCAGTGGTAAAGAATCCACTTGCAATGCAGGAAACATAAGAGAAGTGGGTTCCATCCCGGGGTCAGGAAGATCCCCTGGAGGAGGGAATGGCAACCCACCCAGTATTCTTGCCTGGAGCATCCCCACGGACAGAGATGCCTGGTGGGCTACAGTCCACGGGGTCGCTATGAGTCGGACATGACGCATAGGAACCTACCAATGAAACTGACATTGCTTTGTCAGTTCCTTATACCAACTGCCAAGCACTGTGCAGCCAGTGCCGCTTCAGGTATCTTGAAGGAAGGATCCTCAGGACAAATAGTCCTGGGAGATGCTTAGGGTCTTACAACAGTACTCCCTAACCAGGGCCAGCTAGCCACAAGCAGCAGGACTCCTGGCTGGCTAAGCCAAATTTGTTATTGAGTCCAAGCTCACTCTATTGACCACATGCTAGGTCAATGAATCTGAGAAACGAGGTGTTGAGGTAGGAATACAACTTTAGTTGGAGAGCCAACTTTTCTCTTTCTTAGCCACCTATTAATAATTTAAAGCAAATTAAATTATATTGGTAAATTATATCTTTGTAAACAGAATTTTCTCTCTACCTGATTCCTCAAGAATTTAGAAACTCTTACTGAATGTTCCTATTTTCACTATTAGAAAATAAAACTATTTGCCTATAATTATGCAATATAGTTATTTGCATAGACTGGAGGAGAATCTGTTTTCCTTATTACAGGACACAGTGGGCAATACTGGTTATATTACCAGGACTTTAACTGGAATGTTATATTTGAGAATGATGTAAATAGACTAAGACATGACCAGACAGTTTTTTAAAAAACTAAGATTGACTTTAGGGAGCCTTTAAAGCCTCCTTTCAAAAAACTATCTGAACGCTTGTACACTCGTGATGAATTCGTGTCAATGTTTGGCAAAACCAATACAGTAATGTAAAGTAAACTAAAGTTAAAATAAAAATTTTAAAAGTAAAAAAAAAAAAAANAAAAAAAAAAAAAAAAAAAAAAAACTATCTGGTATCTTGTTTATAGGGTTCTCATCCTAACCAATGAGAATGGGTAGTCATTTCCTAGTAGACCCAAAAACTTATAACATCTTACTTCTCAAGAAGAGAGGAATTCACCTAAATCTACAGGCACTGCAAGTGAGTCCTTGACTTAGCTTCCAGAATAATCTTATATTCTTTATCAAAAATTCTAGCAAAACAGACTTAAAAGAGCTTACATGATCAGTGTCTATTCTTGCTTCATTTATGTTAATAATCAGAGCAAGTTTAATGAAATTAGACTTATTTAGCAAAGCAATTTGTCTTATTATGACTCTCTTTGGAAAAATGGGGGTGATTGTAGAGAAAAAAAATGATGTTTCAGTGGAAAACTATGACACACCTTTATGGATATTAGATCCTAGTCCTGTTTACTATCATTGAGGTTTTGTTATTTACCTGTGAATCAAAGTGGATCCCAAATTCCTTTCATTCCTTTAATTCTTTAATTCCTTTAGATTCCGACAATATCTGGTCACAGCAGAGCTAACATTTCCAAGCTAATATTTCCAGTTTTTCTCCCACCCTTCTGACTTGTAATCAGTAAGAAATAAAACTGCTCTTTTCCCAAAACGACTGAAACTAGACAACCTGATATAAACAGAACTATCACCCACAACAGCCCATGTATGAACAACCTTCATGCCTGTTGTTGCGTAGGTCACTCAGAAGGTTCACTGGAACACACCTGATGGCAGCCTCAGAGACATTCAAACTGCAAAACATACTTTGAGCTCAGTATCTTGAAATCTGCTCAGTTGGCTGTCATCTGGACTCAAAAACCAGTTTTATAGTCTACTCCAACCATTAAACTTCATTTTCCTTTTGTTTCTATAGAAATGCCTCTTACTAAATCCCTGATTGCTCAGATCATATAGTGGAAACCCACGCAAACATCACCTCCTGAAATGAGACACAACTGTTGAACCAAACTGATCTATTACCAAATTAACAGACTGACTCAAACAGAAAACAATGTTCTTAAATTCACTCTATTCTGCTTGTTCCTGTCTATATTTTTCTCCCCCTATGCTGATCTCTTTATCTCACAACTTCTAACCCAATTCAGCTTTTAATATGTTCAGTTCAGTTCAGTCACTCAGTTGTATCTGACTCTTTGTGACCCCATGACTACAGCATGCCAGGTTTCCCTGTCCACACCAACTCCAGGAGCTGCTCAAGCGAAAGAAAGAAAGTGAAAAGTGAAGTCGCTGAGTCGTGTCCAGACTCGTTGTGACCCCATGGACAGTAGCCTACCAGGCTATTCCATCCATGGGATTTTCCAGGTATGAATACTGGAGTGGGTTGCTATTTCCTTCTCCAGGAGATCTTCCCGACCCAGGGACTGAACCTGGTCTCCCGCACTGTAGGCAGACACTTTACCATCTGAGCCACAAACTCGTGTCCATTGAGTTGGTGATGCCATCCAACCATCTCATCCTCTGTCATCCCCTTCTCCTCCTGCCTTCAATCTTTCCCAGCATCAGGGTTTTTTTTCCAGTGAGTCAGTTCTGTGCATCAGGTGGCCAAAGAATTGGAGTTTTGACTTCAGCATCAGTCCTTCCAATGAATATTCAGGACTGATTTCCTTTAGGATTGACTGGTTTGATCTTCTTGCCATCCAAGGGACTCTCAAGAGTCTTCTCCAACACCACACTTCAAAAGCATCAATTCTTCAGCGCTCAGCCTTCTTTATGCCCTACTCTCACATCCATACATGACTACTGGAAAAACCATAGCTTTGACCAGACGGACCTTTGTTGGCAAAGTAATGTCTCTGCTTTTTAATAACCTATCTAGGTTGGTCATGTGACACTTTCTTAAAACATGTGACACTTTCTAGAAATAAAGCTACAAATTGGGAACTAAAAGAAACTATAATACACCATCCCAAAGTATGCCTACTTGACATAAAGATATATTTGAGCTGAAGGAAATTAAGAAGCAGCAAATGGAGGAAAAGATTTTTCTTTTCCCTCCTTTCTGCCTAGAGGCAGGATATACATTCTTTCACTAGAAACAGATTCTTATCAGCACAGAGGTGGCAAGTGGAATCTGCAAACAAATCTTAGCCAAACTTAAACAAATCTTAGTTCCCTCCCATATGTTTATATTTCCACAGTTCACCACCCTTGAAAACCAAAATTGTTTTCTTTTGTCTTATCATTTCTCTACAAATTTATTGTTTTTCATTGAAGATGCTCTATAAGTCAGAATTCTAAGCTGCCACTTTGAATTATTTTTCATTGAGGTTTCTCCTGCGTGATGTGTGCTGCACGCGTTTAAACAAAAACAACAAAGACTGTTAGTTTTTCCTCCTGTTAATCTTTTTGTTATAAATACCGGTCGAAAATCTAAAACGCACAGAGGTCCAGTGTTGCTGTCCCAATATATGCTGTTGTTGTTGTTCAGTCGCTCAGTCATGTCTGACTCTTTGCGACCCCATGGACTGCAGCACACCAGGCTCCCTGTCCATCACCAACTCCCGGACCCTTCTCAAACTCATGTCGAATGAGTCAGTGATGCCATCCAACCATGTCATCCTCTTCCGTCCCCAATACATGTAAGACAACACATTCTAATTTCCAGAGATTAGAATTTGCCCATCTTTGGGGCTGGGGGGAGGGGGACGTTATTCAGATTGTCATATCCCATTAGGAATGCCAGTCAGAGGGAGGGCCTCTGACCATCATAAAAGTAAAAACTTTGAAAATCACCAGCAGATGGTGGGGAGAGAAGAGAACAGAAATAGAAATGTTACAACAGAAATGCGAACTGGGTTTTTCTGCTAAGTGAAAGTGAAAATGTTAGTTGCTCAGTCTAGTCTGACTCTGCCAACCCCATGGACTGGAGACCATCAGGCTCCTCTGTCCATGGAATTCTCTGTCCATGGAATTCTCCCAGGCAAGAATACTGACATGGGTTGCCATTTCCTTCTCCAGGGGATCTTCCTGACCCAGGGATTGACCCCAGGCCTCCTGTGCTAACAAGCAAGGAAAACAAAGGAATGAGTACAGAAACCCCTAGAATAGGCCTGTAGGAATTAAGCAATCCTAATTTTACTTTGCCTGTTTCTAATCTTTGGTGCACACAACTAGACTTGTCCTTCACAAAGTTAATTTCTCAATCACTCTCTGACCCTAGGCATCCTGCACCTGCATTCTTCCCCCACATACTCTTGCAGCATTCTTCAGAAAGAGAGTCACAGGCCAATAACCTCAGGGATGACCAAACCCAGTGTTAGGGCTGTGTTAGAACTTTGAAGAAGAAAGAATGCAAAACCATCACTGCCCTGATCCTTATCATATACCGCTGATGAAAACATCAAACTATAACACCTCTCCCTATTTCCCAGGGAGAGGGGCACAGTTGAGGTGCTAGCCTGATGCAGTCCCTCCTTGCCTGGCAAAGGAATAAAGCTACCCTTTCTTTCTCCTCCATAACTGTCTCTGTACTTCTGTTTGTCATCGGCGCACAGAGAGCCAGACTTTGGCAGCAGAAGGAGCCTCTTTAGACTCTCAGATTCCATCATCGAAGAAAATTCAAGGGCTTAGTATTGTCTACTTCTCAATCCTGGATGCACCAGAGAATCCCCTGAAGAGCTCATAAAAAATAACTAATTTCTGGACCTCAATTGCTAGAGATTCAGCTTCAATTATATCAAAATCTGCCTTTATATATATAAATAAGTCTGCTTTTGTGTGTGTGTATATATATATATATATATATATATATATATATATATATATGAGGTTAAAGCATCTGCCTACAATGTGAGAGACCTGGGTTCGATCCTGGGTCGGGAAGATCCCCTGGAGAAGGAAATGGCAACCCACTCCAGTATTCTTGCCTGGAGAATCCCATGGATGGAGGAGCCTGGTGGGCTGCAGTCCACAGGGTCGCAAAGAGTTGGACACGACTGAGCAACTTCACTTTCACTTTCACTTTCATACATATATAAACTAAGATCACGGCATCCAGTCCCATCACTTTTATGGCAAATAGATGAGGGAAAGATGGAAGCAGTGACAGATTTCCTCTTCTTGGGCTCTAAAATCTCTAGATGGTGACTGCAGCCATAAAATTAGAAGCCAATTGCTTCTTGGAAGGAAGGCTATGACAAACCTAGAGAGTGTATTAAAAAGCAAAGACATCGTTTTGCAGACAAAGGTCTGTATAGTCAAGGCTATGGTTTTTCCATAGGCTTGTATGAATGCATCCAGCCTCACATGTATGGATGTGAGAGCTGGAACATAAAGAAGGCAGAGCACCAGGGAATTGATACTTTTGAACTGTGGTATTGGGTAAGACTCTTGAGAGTCCCAAGGACAGCAAGGAGATTAAACCAGTCAATCTTAACCAAAATGAACCCTGAATATTCATTGGAAGGACTGATGATGAAGCTGAAGCTCCAATACTTTGGCCATCTGATGTGAAGAGCTGACTTGTTGGAAAAGACCCTGGTGCTGGGAAAGATTGCTGGCAGGATGAGAAGGGAGCATCAGAGGATGAGATGGTTGGATGGCATCACTATTTCAATGGATGTGAACTTGGGCAAACTCTGGAAGGTACTGAGGGACAGGGAAGCCTGGTATGCTGCAGTCCAGGGGGTGGCAAATAGTAAGACACAAATTGGCAACTGAACAACAACAAAGTGCATATACATCTCCTGGCTTCTCTTTGAAGCAGTTTCTCAGAGCTACTGTGAGGCTATCTTCCAGACTAGACAATAGCCTCAGTAAGTGAAAGTGAGTGAAGTTACTTAGTCGTGTCCGACTCTGCGACTCCATGTACTGTAGCCTACCACGCTCCTCCCTCCATGGTATTCTCCAGGAAGAGTACTGGAGTGGGTTGCCATTTCCTTCTCCAGGGAATCTTACTGACCCAGGGATTGAACCTGGGTCTCCCGCATTCCAGACGCTTTAACCTCTGAGCCACCAGGGAAGCCCTCAGTAAGACCCTAAATAAAGCTCAAACTCACAACTCGCATGTTGTACATTTTTGTTTACGTGGACAGTTTGTTAGCTCTCCAGATGATACTTGTTAACTAGAGGCTAAACTGCTAAGCTCTCTTCTTGTTCCTGGTATCTGAGTTTCATTAGCCTCACCAATTTCAACAGTAAATGCAGGAAGGGAGGGGAAAGAGTGGCTCACCATGAATAACCGGTTCCTATTACGTGCCAACACCTAAATACATTCTGCATGCACCAATTAACTTAACCTCTTGATTATTGTTTACATTTTCAAAGATAAGATAATGATCAGTTCAGTCGCTCAGTCATGTCCGACTCTTTGCAAACCCATGAATTGCAGCACGCTAGGCTTCCCTGCCCATCACCAACTCCCGGAGTTCACTCAAACTCACGTCCATCGAGTTGGTGATGCCATCCAACAATCTCATCCTCTGTAGTCCCCTTCTTCTCCTGCCCTCAATCTCTCCCAGCATCAAAGTCTTTTCCAGTGAGTCAACTCTTTGCATGAGGCAGCCAAAGTATTGCAGTTTCAACTTCAGCATCAGTCCTTCCAAGGAAACCCAGGACTGATCTCCTTTAGGATGGACTGGTTGGATCTCCTTGCAGTCCAAGGGACTAGATTCTTCTCCAACACCACAGTTCAAAAGCATCAATTCTTCAGCGCTCAGCTTTCTTCACAGTCCAACTCTTATATCCATACATGACCACTGGAAAAACCATAGCCTTGACTAGACGGACTTTTGTTGGCAAAGTCATGTCTCTGCTTTTTAATATGCTATCTATGTTGGTCATAACTTTCCTTCCAAGGAGTAAGTGTCTTTTATTTTCATGGCTGCAGCCACCATGTGCAGTGATTTTGGAGCCCAAAAAGATAAAGTCTGACAGTTTCCACTGTTTCCCCTTCTGTTTCCCATGAAATGATGGTACCAGATGCCATGATCTTCGTTTTCTGAATGTTGAGCTTTAAGCCAGCTTTTTCACTCTCCATTTTCACTTTCATCAAGAGGCTTTTAGTTCCTCTTCACTTTCTGCCATAAGGGTGGTGTCATCTGCATATCTGAGGTTCTTGATATTTCTCCCAGCAATCTTGAGTCCAGCTTGTGCTTCTTCCACCCAGCGTTTTTCATGATATACTCTGCATATAAGTTCAATAAGCAGGGTGACAATATACAGCCTTAATGTACTCCTTTTCCTATTTGGAACCAGTTTGTTGTTCCATGTCCAGATCTAACTGTTGCTTCCTGACCTGCATACACATTTCTCAAGAGGCAGGTCAGGTGGTCTGGTATTCTCATCTCACTCAGAATTTTCTATAGTTTATTGTGATCCACACAGTCAAAGGCTTTGGCATAGTCAATAAAGCAGAAATAGATGTTTTTCTGGAACTCTCTTGCTTTTTCCATGATCCAGCGGATGTTGGCAATTTGATCTCTGGTTCCTCTGCCTTTTCTAAAATCAGCTTGAACATCTGGAAGTTCACGGTTCATGTATTGCTGAAGCCTGGCTTGGAGAATTTTGAGCATTACTTTACTAGCATGTCAGATGAGTGCAATTGTGCAATAGTTTGAACATTCTTTGGCATTGCCTTTCTTTGGGATTGGAAGGAAAACTGACCTTTTCCAGTCCTGTGGCCACTGCTGAGTTTTCCAAATTTGCTGGCATGTTGAGTGCACCACTTCCACAGCATCATCTTTCAGGATTTGAAATAGCTCCACTGGAATTCCATCACCTCCACTAGCTTTATTCATAGTGATGCTTTCTAAGGCCCACTTGACTTCACATTCCAGCATGTCTGGCTCTAGATGAGTGATCACACCATCATGATTATCTGGGTCATGAAGATCTTTTTTGTACAGTTCTTCTGTGTATTCTTGCCACTTCTCCTTAATATCTTCTGCTTCTCTTAAGTCCATACCATTTCTGTCCTTTATCAAGCCCATCTTTGCATGAAATATTCCCTTGGTATCTCTAATTTTCTTGAAGAGATCTCTAGTCTTTCCCATTCTGTTCTTTTCCTCTATTTCTTTGCATTGATCACTGAGGAAGGCTTTCTTATCTCTCCTTGCTATTCTTTGGAACTCTGCATTCAGATGCTTATATCTTTCCTTTTCTCCTTGGCTTTTCACTTCTCTTCTTTTCACAGCTATTTGTAAGGCCTCCTCAGACAGCCATTTTGCTTTTTTGCATTTC
Source organism: Redunca redunca (assembly GCA_006410935.1). Classification (NCBI taxonomy): domain Eukaryota; kingdom Metazoa; phylum Chordata; class Mammalia; order Artiodactyla; family Bovidae; genus Redunca; species Redunca redunca. Next base: position 762,280 of record SJYQ01004056.1, read on the forward strand.
TTTTTCTTGGGGATATTCTTGATCTCTGTCTCCTGTACAGTGTCACGAACCTCTGTCCATAGTTCATCAGGCACTCTATCAGATCTAGGCCCTTAAATCTATTTCTCACTTCCACTGTATAATCATAAGGGATTTGATTTAGGCCATACCTGAATGGTCTAGTGGTTTTCCATACTTTCTTCAATATAAGTCTGAATTTGGCAATAAGGAGTTCATGATCTGAGCCACAGTCAGCTCCTGGTCTTGTTTTTGCTGATTGTATAGAGCTTCTCCATCTTTGGCTGCAAGGAATATAGTCAATCTGATTTTGGTGTTGACCATCTTGTGATGTCCATGTGTAGAGTCTTCTCTTGTGTTGTAGAAAGAGGGTGTTTGCTATGACCAGTGCATTCTCTTGGCAAAACTCTATTAGCCTTTGCCCTGCTTCATTCCATACTCCAAGGCCAAATTTGCCCGTTACTCCAGGTGTTTCTTGACTTCCTACTTTTGCATTCCAGTCCCCTATAATGAAAAGGAGAGCGCCAGGCTCCGAAGGTGTGTGAGCGGCCGAGAGGAGCTACCCCACGCCCAAGGTCAGGGGCAGCAGCTGAGAGGAGCTACCCCACGTCCAAGGAGCGGTGGCTGTGTGGGCACAGGAGGGCCGACAGAAGCTACTCCATGTTCAAGGTCAGGAGCGGGAGCCCTGAGGAGATACTCCTCATCCAAAGTAAGGAGCAGCAGCTGTGCTTTGCTGTAGCAGACGTGAAGAGATACCCCATGTCCAACGTAAGAAAAACCCAAGTAAGATGATAGGTGTTGCAAGAGGGCATCAGAGGGCAGACACACTGAAACCATAATCACAGAAAACTAGCTAATCTGATCACACAGACCACAGCCTTGTCTAACTCAGTGAAACTAAGACATGCCCTGTGGGGTAACCCAAGACAGGTGGGGGTCATGGTGGAGAGGTCTGACAGAATGTGGCCCTCTGGAGAAGGGAATGGCAAACCACTTCAGTATTCTGGCCTTGAGAACCCCATGAACAGTATGAAAAGGCAAAATGATAGGATACTGAAAGAGGAACTCCCCAGGTTGGTAGGTGCCCAATATGCTACTGGAGATCAGTGGAGAAATAACTCCAGAAAGAATGAAAGGATGGAGCCAAAGCAAAAACAGTACCCATCTGTGGATGTGATTCGTGATAGAAGCAAGGTCCCATGCTATAAAGAGCAATATTGCATAGGAACCTGGGATGTTAGGCCCATGAATCAAGGCAAATTGGAAGTGGTCAAACAGGAGATGGCAAGATTGAACTTCGACATTCTAGGAATCAGCAAACTAAAATGGACTGGAATGGGTGAATTTAACTCAGTTCAGTTCAGTTCAGTGACTCAGTTGTGTCCAACTCTTTGTGACCCCATGAATCACAGCATGCCAGGCCTCCCTGTCCATCACCATCTCCCAGAGTTCACTCAAACTCACGACCATCGAGTCCGTGATGCCATCCAGCCATCTCATCCTGTCATCCCCTTTTCCTCCTGCCCCCAATCCCTCCCAACATCAGAGTCTTTTCCAGTGAGTCAGCTCTTCACATGAGGTGGCCAAAGTATTGAAGTTTCAGCTTCAACATCAGTCCTTCCAATGAACACCCAGGACTGATCTCCTTTAGAATGGACTGGTTGGATCTCCTTGCAGTCCAAGGGACTCTCAAGAGTCTTCTCCAACACCACAGTTCAAAAGCATCAGTTCTTCGGCACTCAGCTTTCTTCACAGTCCAACTCTCGTATCCATACATGACTACTGGAAAAACTATAGCCTTGACTAGATGGACCTTTGTCGGCAAAGTAATGTCTCTGCTTTTGAATATGCTATCTAAGTTGGTCATAACTTTTCTTTCAAGGAGTAAGCGTCTTTTAATTTCATGGCTGCAGTCACCCTCTGACCATCATATCTACTACTGTGGGCAGGAATCCCTTAGAAGAAATGGAGTCACCAATTGGTCAACAAAAGAATCTGATATGCAGTACTTGGATGCAATCTCAAAAACGATAGAATGATCTCTGCTCATTTCCAAGCAAACCATTCAATATCACAGCAGTACAAGCCTATGCCCCAACCAGTAATGCTGAATAAGCTGAAGTTGAACGATTCTATGAAGACCTACAAGACCTTTTAGAACTAACACCCAAAAAAGATGTCCAAAAAAGATAATGAAAAAGAGATGCACTTCATAAAGATTACAACACCTATCACAATAATGTTGTGACAGAACCAAGATTCAATTCCAAAGCCTATGTCCAAAGGGGACAAAGAGGAAAAATAATATTTTTTGAGCATCCACCCATCTAGGAACTCTATAGAATCCTCTCAATTCCATGAGGTAATATTTTCCTCCTAGGTCAGTAACTTGAAAGGCTAGCTAGCTTGTCCAGGCCACACTGCTTTATACGTTTTCTCCTCTGGGTGAGAAAGCCCGGCTCCTATAAGATGTTACCTTGAACCTCACAGACACTCTCATTTCAAAAATATAGTCTGACCATTTCAGGTTCACATGGGAGTGTCTCCTTCACCCTTCAAACTTATTTTAGAGGGATTCTTATCCCACTGCTGCTGTCCATTAACAGTCTGCTATGCTCAAATGCAGAATTGATGCTTTTGAACTGTGGTATTGGAGAAGACTCTTGAGAGTCCCTTAGACTGCAAGGAGATCCAACCAGTCCATTCTAAAGGAGATCAGCCCTGGATGTTCTTTGGAAGGAATGATGCTAAAGCTGAAACTCCAGTACTTTGGCCACCTCATGTGAAGAGCTGACTCATTGGAAAAGACTCTGATGCTGGGAGGGATTGGGGGCAGGAAGAAAAGGGGACGACAGAGCATGAGATGGCTGGATGGCCTCACTGATTCGATGGACATGAGTCTGAGTGAACTCCGGGAGTTGGTGATGGACAGGGAGGCCTGGAGTGCTGCGATTCATGGGGTTGCAAAGAGTCAGACACGACTGAGCGACTGAACTGAACTGAACTGACTGATACTCAAACAAAATAATTGCACTTAAAGTTCCCCAAATAGTCCAAACTCTCTAACTTGCTTCCTTAGCTCTCTACAGCCTTACTGCTGCTTGGAACCCTTCCTCCCTCAACCAATGACATACATCCTGCATGACTCAGTTCAAGAAAAAAGGAGGAAGAAAGAGATAGAAAAACTCCATTCGACAGTCATTTCATCTCAATCAAGCAATCTCCCTGATCCACCGTGCAAGTGTGAGGAACTCTATTCTGTGTTCCCAAGGCACTCTCATGGAAATTTCCTGAATGCCATCATTACACATCTAGGGTCTCTCTCACTGCACTGTGAGCTTCTAAAAAGCAATAACTATGTCTCTGTCTTTACATTCTCATTGCCCAGCATTTATTGAATGAGTTGTTAAACAGGTAAATAAATGATTGGTTGGGTCAGTGAGTATGCTTATAGCTCTGAGTATAAGAAGCAGTACCCAGTACCACATAGTCTTAAGAGTTAAAAGAGAACTAGAGTGCTCTTGCAACATTGGCATCCCAACAGACCAGGTGTCAGGGTATTTGTCACAGGGACAGGAGCAGACAGTCTCCACAGGGAATCTGATGATGCCCTCAACCACTTCATAAGAAGCAATGTTCTAAGCCACCAGTCCTCGACCTTTCTGGCACCAGGAACCAGTTTCACAGGAAATTTTTCCATGGGCGGGAATGGGATGGTTTCAGGATAATTTAAGCACATTACATTTATTGTGCTCCTATGAGAATCTGATGCTGCCTCTGATGTGACAAGAGGTGGAATTCAGGTGGTAATGCAAGCGATGGGGAGTAGCTGTAAATACATCACTCCTTGGCCACCACTCACCTCCTGCTCTACAGCCCAGTTCCTAACAGGGCACAGACTGGGACTGCACCATGGCCCAGGGGTTGGGGACCCCTGCTCTAAGCTGTGCAGAAGATGTAGCAAATCTGGGACTAGCCCCCTGTTAGCTCCCAGGGGCAGGAATGTGTGGAAATGGTGAAATACCTAATAAAGTAGTGAGTAGGAAGAAGCCTGCTAAGCATCACAGTGTGGCCATCGAGGCAAGGAGCCCAGGCTCGCGGACCCGGAAGGGACAGGGGACAGGTAGTGCTGGCATCCATCTATGTCTAGGATAGCAGATGGTGGCAAACTGTACTGAGCAAGGGGCAGGACCACCGGAACTTAGTTCTCCCTAACTCACAACACTTGGGTAAGTATGTTGAGAGATGTTTCTAGACACCTTAAAAGATGTTTATAGATGTTGACTGCACTGGGACAGTGGTCTGTACTAGGTCTTGGACGTGAACCTCTAACCTTTGATGCAGCACACTGGTATGCCCCTGATGGGTACAGCTGTGGCAGAAGATACAAATGCACTCAGGCCCAGGAGCAGTCAGGTGAGTGTAAGGGATCCAAAGCCTATGAAGCCAGACCGCCCCTGGCCTGTTCTCTAAGGGTGAGTCCTCTCATCTACATGGTGTCACGTTCTATGTATACTGTGATAGAAATAAATGATGAAAATCGTCAGGTTAGACTATATGAGACAGATGAGCAGCCCCAGGGGTTGGGGATGTCAAAAAAAAGGATTTCACTTTGTAACTAGGACAATTGCGAACTCTCAAATGTACAGACCAAGGTCACCCTATTTGTGTGAGTGTTTCTGTTAGTTCAGATGGAAGATGGGACACTTAAGAGTGTTGTACCATTAAAAAGAACTAAACAATAGTAACCCACAAGAGTAAGTCCCATGTTCTCAGCAGGAGTTATCTACTCCTGAAAAGCAAATAAATCAATGTGAGTGACATGTCATCCGCCAAATAGCCCATATTTCCTCATCCCAAGAAGAAGATCAGGGGCCAGAGCAGCCTACAACAACTGCCTGGCACCTACTCTCTTGCCTCTACTGCAGAATGGCCTAGGGAGAAATTAGTTCTTAGAAATTGCAAATTCTCATGGAATTTCTCATGAAAAGCATCATTATAGCATCATGGACCAGGTGGCAAGTGAGGGGGAAGAGGGCATGATTGTCAAGGAGCTGATGCCTCAGTGGTAAAGAAGCTGCCTGCCAATGTAGGAGATGCAGGAAACATGGGTTCAATCTCTGGGTTGGGACAATCGCCTGGAGGAAGGCATGGCAACCCACTTCAGTATTCTTGCCTGGAAAACCCCATGGACAGAGGAGCCTGGTGGTCTGCAAAGTCCATGGGGTAGCAAAGAGTCAGACACAGCTGAGCCACTGAGCATGCACCCATGGGCCATTATCCCCGTGGTGATTTACTCACCAAGCACTGTTTGGCTTTTCTTTTTTTTTTTTTTAACTCTGTTTATGGGTTCTCAGTTCCCGGACCAGGGATGAACCCAAGCACAGCAGTGAAAGCACAGAGTCCTAACCACTAGGCAACCAGGAACTCCCTGCCTTGGTCTTCTTAAGGGCAGATCTGAACTCAGGATTGGACACTGCTGGGCAGGGATCCAACCGGAGAACCAGAGTGCTCCCTGAGAGAGGACTAGAGGTGTTAGGCTTCTATGAAATCCTGTTCAACCAGAAACAATAAATAATTGACAACAAACACATCCCCCCACATGACTAAGCTGATTAGATATACTCTTCACAGTCATGCTAAATGGCTTAGAGATATCCTGGAGCCTGGGTGCAGGCGCCAAATGTGGCAAGGAGGCTCTGGTCCCTCCCCACAGGTGTCAGAGCAGTCCCACCTGTCTGAGTGGTTCTGGCTGCCACTGCTCTGCTGTGACCTGAGTGGGCAGGAGAAGGCCAGACCCAGCTGGTACAGAGCAATGAGAGTCAATAGCCCCAGGGGTCTGTGTGTACGTGCTGAAGTGAGCGTGGCACTATAACAGCCCTAGCCAAGAAGCAGCTAGCTCAGAATAAATAAGTAAACAAGTGTGTTATCTAAAAAAGCAGCTGACAGCTGAGATCCAAATACACCCTGCCAAGGTGGGGCTCATACCAAATAGAGGAAGCTAAAGCTAATTCCCACACATCCAGCCTCAGTCAGAGGTGCCATGTCCCCTGTACTGCACCTGTCAAATACTGCCAGTTGGATTTAAACTCTTCTCCATCCCACATTAAAAGACTTCCAGGACTTCCCTAGTGCTCCAGGGGTTAAGAATCTGCCAGCAAATGCTGGGGACACACCTGGTCCAGGAGAATTCCACCCCCGCGGAATATATGTGTGTCACAATTCCTGAGCCTGCCCTCTAGAGCCCATGAGCCACGACTACTGAAGCCCACACACCCTGCTTCCCATGCTGAGCAACAAGATAAGCCCCAGCAATGAGAAGACCACACACTGCAGTGAGAGAGTGGCTCCTGCTTGCTGCAACTAGAGAAAACCCGCACACCGCCATGAAGACCCAGAGCAGCAAGAAATTAATAAATGAATGAATGAATGAATAAATAAAGCAAAAATGCCATGTGATATAGCAATTCCACTTCTGAGTATTTACGCAAGAGGAACAAAAATCGCTATCTCAAAAAGACATATGTACCCCCATGTTCCCTGCAGTATTATTTATTGTAGCAAAGACATGGAAACAATACAAGTGTCAGTTGATATAAGTGTCAACTGACAAATAAATGGATAAAGATGTGATGCTCATATCACACACACACACACACACACATACAATGGAATATTATTCAACCATAAAAAGGAAGGAAATCCTGCCATTTGTAATAACATGGATGGACCTTGAGGGCATTATGCTAAGTCAGACATATGCACAAATACTACTCCTTGAGAATATATGTGACCTTAATTATACATGGAATCTAAAAACCATAAACTCATAGACACAGAGAACAGTCTGGTGATTGCCACAGGCTAGTGGGAGAGGAGGGGTAAAATGAATAAAGGTGGTCAAAAGGTATAGCTATCCAGTCATAAGATAAATAAAACCTAGGAATGTAATATTCTGCATGGTGACTGTAGTTAATAATACTATAGTGTGAATTTGAAAATTGCTTAGAGAATGGGGTGAAAAGTTCTCATCTTGCACACAAAAAATATGTACCTGTATGTGACGATGGATGTTATCTAAGTTTTTTGTGGTAATCATTTCTCAGTAGATATGGGATGGACAAAAATGTTCACTTAGAACAGCTTATGAAAAAACCCAAACAAACTTTTTGGTCACCCCAACACATATATCAAATTATTATCTTATACCCTAAAACTAACACAATGTAACCTGTCAATTTTATCTCAATAAAAAAGAAAGGAAAACAGAACAAACAGCAATTTAAAAGTAGGCAAAAGGGCTTCTCTGGCGGCTCGTTGGTAAAGAATCCATGGAAGACACCAATTGTTTCTGCCAATGCAGAGACACAGGTTTGATCCCTGGTCTAGAATATTGTAAAGTAATTAGCCTCCAATTAAAATAAATAAATTTATATTTTTTTTAAAAAAAAGAAAGATTCCACATGCTGCAGAACTGCCTGTCCCCACCCCCGCAACCTCAGGATCAGGCAGGTAGTCATGTTTCTACCTCCAGATGTGAAGGGAAGAAACAATAAGCTCTGTACCCCAACAGAGGCTCCCTGTTTGGAGGAGCATCCCATCCTGCTGGCTTGGCAGCCCATTCCAAAAGAATTGAAGGTTGCTTACAATGATTAATGGAACTGGCAAAATAAGATAAAGATGAATCAGAAAAATGGGAAGGTGAAGGGCTTGGTTCCTCTGGATTGGGAGTGAGGAAGACTGGTAGCAATTTAATGGTCACTAACTTCATCTCTCCCTGCTTCAACCTGTCCCTTCTTTACTGGACCTTCCTGATTCTAGCTCTCTTGTCCAGGTCACTGAAATCCCAACTTGCTGCATTCAACAGCCAATTCTGTCCTCATCTTACTTGAGCCACTAGCAGAAATTCACAGAGTGGATCAGGGCCTTCTGCTGGAAAATATTTTGGCCCTGTTTTTCCTCCTCTCTGGTTTCTCCTTCTTTTCTGCTTTCTTTTATCTCACAGGTCCTTAAAATTAGCAAGTCCCCCAGCCCAGTTTTTAGAACTCTTTTCTACCTGCCCTCAGTACTGGGGGATCTCATTCTGCTTCACAGCTTTAAATACTACATCACGTGTCCACCACTCCTAGATTTCTATCTTGAGCCCAGCCTTCACTGCTTAACTCTTGACTCCCAAATCCAGCTTCCCACTCAGTATCTCCACTCAGGTGTCCGACTTACACCTCAAATCCCAAACCATCCAAAACAGATCTCCTAACATCCAGGATGAGAGCTGCTCCAGTTTTTCCCACTCAGTGACAACTTCATCTTTCTGGTTACTCGCCCTCTTCCTAAAATGTAGAGTCATCCTTAACTCCTCTCTTTCTCTCACTATCTAACCCAATAGAAAATCCTGTTGGCTCTATCTCCAAAATATTTCCTGGGGCTGTCTACTCTTCACCCCTTCCCTGTAACCACTTTTATACAGGTCTGTGTTATTACAATGGTCGAAGTAGACTCTGCTTCCGCCTCTGCCCTTCACGTTGTTCTCAACATAGGAGCCAGTGTTACTCTATTGAAGTGTCAGTTGCGCTCAGATTTTCACAAGAACCTCCGTAGCCCCAAGTGATTTAGCCCCTGTCACTCCTCCAGACTTCTCTCGTTCTCTCCTCCACCAGCCACACCAGCTTCCCTGTTTCTCCTTGCACAACAGGCTTGCCTCCACCTTCCAGCTTTTGCACTTGCCACTTCTGCTTGAAATGTTTTTCCCCTTTTTTCCTTTTAGCCTTTGCTCAAAAACTTTCTCAAGGAGGCCTTCCCTGATCACCCTATTGAAAAACTGCAGAGTGCCTCAAACCCCAACCCCTTTTCTTGCTTTACTTTCCCCATAATAATTCTGCATCTAACACACGACAGACTTTGCTGATTTATTTTGTTGGTTGCATCATGGCTCACTAGAATAAATGCTTCAGGAATGCAGGATTTTTTTTTTTCCTGGTTTTCTTTATTGCTTAATCTCTGGCTCTTAGAGTTGTGCTTGGCATACACTGATTCAGTACACAAATGTTGGATTGATAAATGGATGAATGGATAGATGGAAGAGTGGGCAGCTGGATGGATAACTAAATGGATGGTTGGATGGATGATGGATGAATGGAAAGAGTGGATAGCAGAACCTATGCTTTTGTTGCCACATCCTGAAGGATCTCAGAAGTAAAAAATGCTCCACACCAAGTGAAGTAGAACTCAGCATTTGAGACGCATTTCTTCCCACATTTACTCTGCCTATCTAACTACAGTGCTAGATTCTAACATGAAAGGAAATGTCCATAGAATCATTAAATTAGGCTAGTCTTAGCTTTGTCTTAACCGCCACAACCTACAATTAGTCGGCCGTGGAAACACCATTAAGGGAGTTCAGAATGGCAAGACATGCCTCCAGTGCTAGGGAAGCAGAGCTAGAGAAAGAGCTGATAAACTAGAGGTAACCATTGCTGAGTTTCTACCAGGAGACAGCTGCTGCACTAGGCTCTTTGTGGGCATTATTTCATTAAATCCATACCACTCTGCAAGTTCAGAAAGATTAAGTTATTTGCACAACGTCACACATACACAGAAGAGTCAAGCTAGGTCAGTGTGAATAAAAAGTTCTTGCTCTTTCACACTAAAGACTACTCTAGAAATGGTGAACCACTTTTGACCATTTCAAACCAGTTCTCTGTCTAATCATTCATCATCCGTGGTCTGAGTAACACCTTAGATTTGAGGCAGAAGAGTTAAGAAATAAGAAGTTAAAACAAAGCCTACATGTCTTAGTTAATGCTGAAAATTTGCCAACAGAATAAAAAAAAAATCAATAGACTGTAACCTGACAACTTTTAGTCAGTTTTATATACATATACACATCCAGATGCACACCGAACCCAATGAGTAGGAAAACACAGTATTGAAATATACCACACTCTTACCTTTGCCTGCATTCCCCATAGTTCATGAGTACGGAGATGTGCTTCTTAGTAGCTGACAATCCTGGCAAATGCTGTTTTAATGCTTAAGAAAGACAAGCATCTTTCACCAGCATCAGCCTTGGAACAGCTCCAGAGAAATCCTTTTCTTCCTCCCACTCACACGTTTCTCCCTGGGCATGACACACATTGCCAGTGGCCTCCATCTCCACCCAACCTACAGAAACCTGACCCATAACACCCTGTAATTAATGTCATCAGACAAGCAAGACTGAGTGTCCCTCCACTATGCACGCACTCTGCTTGAAGAAGACACTGTCCTTTGCAATCAGGGAGGCACTCCCCAGCTACTATCAGCAGGTGCTTCTCCAGGTCCTGAGAAGGACTTACAGCCTTTATGCCCACTCTCACCAAGTTTCTATGAAACTGCTCAGTCATCCAGCTTAGGTAGCCAATGTGTAAGCACAGGAAAAGTGGAGGCTTCCTCAGGGATAAGGCCTACCCATGACTCTGCTTCTCTCTCCTCAGCCAGTCCACCAAGCCAACCCACCCACACCTATTCCCACCCAAGGGGAACAGAGAAAAGCTACAGGGTGCACTCCTCACCTGTACACAGCCTATGAAGATTAAGAAAACTCAGGAAAGAATATTCACAATCACTGGGGCTGGTTTCAGTATTTGGACCCACCAGCCAATAAGAATATTTCTTAGTTCTTGCTTAAAAAATAAGACATACTGAACTGTGTGTAAAATGCACCCATGAAATTGAGGTTGTGCTAGATAAAGACCATAACACAAAGTAAACCAAGGAGATGTAGAAAATTCATCTTCTCAAAGGATGTTGCCAAGACCTAAATCATTCTATTAACTAGAGTTTCTGAATCAGTATGGAGATGGTTCTAAAAGGGGAAAAGAGACCTCTGAAAACTTCCTCTTAAAGGAGGTTAAATATGCTATCAGTTAAGATCAAGGGGAGGGAAAAGTGGAAGTAATGACAGATTTTCTCTTCTTGGGCTTCGAAATCACTGTGGATGATGACTGCAGCCATGAATTTAGAAGATGCTTACTCCTTGGAAGAAAAGCTATGACAAACATAGACAGCATATTAAAAAGCAAAGATATTACTTTGCTTATAAAGGTCTGTATAGTCAAATCTATAGTATTTCCAGTAGTCATGTACAGATGTGAGAGTTGGACCATAAAGAAGACTGAGGGCTAAAGAATTAATGCTTTTGAATTGTGGTCCTGGAGAAGACTCTTGAGAGTCCCTTGTACAGCAAGGAGATCAAACCAGTTAATTCTAAAGGAGATCAACCCTGAATTCTCATTGAAAGGAATGATGCTGAAGCTCGAGCTCCAATACGTTGCCCACCTGATATAAAAAGCCAACTCACTGGAAAAGATTCCAATGCTGGGAAAGACTGAGGACAAGAGGAGAAGAGGGCAGCAGAGGATGACATCATTGGATGGTGTCACCAACTCAATGGACATGAACTTGGGCAAACTACGGGAAATAGTGAGGGATGGGGAGGCCCGGCATGCTATAGTCCACGGGGTCACAAAGAGTCAGACACGACTTAGTGACTGAACAACAGCAACAGAGATCAAGGAATGGGTGGCAGTCTCATTAGGTGCTTATCTGGATACATACACTTGGAGGAAGATGACAATAGGGGTTCTTGATTTTTTTTTTTTTCTCACTCTTATTACCTCACTCTTGCATGACCTTGGATGCATAGAAGCAGAACCAGCTTCAAGATTTGTGTGGCCAAGAACAAAATGAAAATGTGGGTCCCTTGTTTATAAATTGTTGTGATGTTGACAACAGTAACAGTAGAGCATTAAAATAAGACTGAGGCTCTCCCATCTAAAACTGGACACTGTACAACTCTGCAAGTTGCACAAACATGAAGCTGGCCCTGAAGATCAATAATTTATCTTCTGTTTTTAGAGCAACCTGCATGGAAACTGCAGTGTAAATAAATGTTCTTGGGCACCGTCAATCCTGGGTAGAGTGCCTGAAAGCTCAGTGTCCCTGTGAAGCATCACTCCATGCTGGTATCACTTGGAGAGAAGAGTAATTCCTGTCATCTGACAGAATCCTGAACTGGACTTCCACAAACATGGCTGTTCCACTGGAGAAAATAGACATTTCTCCAAAGAAGACATACAGATGGCCAATAGGCACAGGAAAGCATGCTCAATATCATGATTGAAATACCAATCAAAAACACAGTGAAGTACCACCTCATACTGTTCAGAATGTTCATTACTAAAAAGTCTAGAAATAACAAAAGCTGGAGAGGATGTGGAGAAAAGGGAACTCTCCTATACTGTTGATGGGAATTTAAGTTGGTGCAGCCACTATGGAGAATGGTATGGTGGTTCCTTGAAAAATTAAAACAGAATTTCCACATGATCCTGCAATCCCAGTCCTGGGCAATATACAGAGATAACTATAATTTGAACAGATACATGCCTCCCATTGTCCACAGCCGCACTATTTACAATAGCTCAGGCATGGAAACAACCTAAATGTCCCTCAATGAATGAATGGATAAAGAACATGTGGTCTATATACACAATGGAATACTACTCGGCCATAAAAAATGAAATAATGCCATTTGCAGCAACGTGGGTGGACCTAGAGATTATCATACTAAATGAAATAAATCAGAAAGAGAGAGACAAGTACCATATGATATTACTTATATGTACAATCCAAAATGAGACACGAATGAACTTATTTACAAAACAGAAACAGTCTCAGAGAAATAAACAACACAAACTTAGCTACCAAAGGAAAAGGGAAGGGAGGGTTAAATTGGGAATCTGGGATGTAGATACAAAGTACTATATATAAAACAGATAAACAGCAAGATCCCACTGTATAGTTGTGTGTGTGTGTGTGTGTGTGTGTGTGTGTGTGTATAACTGAATCATTTGGCTGTACACCACAGATTAACACAACACTGTAAATCAACTACCCTTCAAATTGAAAAGAAAAAAGCTTTCTTCATTGCCAGGAGAAATATCGAAAACCTCAGATATGCAGATGATACCACTCTAAAGACAGAAAGTGAAGAACTCAAGAGCCCCTTGATGAGGGTGAAAGAGGAGAGTGAAAAAGCTGGCTTACAATTCAACATTGAAAAAACTAAGAGCGTGGCATCCAGTCCCATCACCTCATGGCAAATAGAAAGGGAAAAGTGGAAGCAGGGGCAGATTTTATTTTCCTGGGCTCCAAAATCGTTGTGGATGGTAACCACAGCCATGAAATTAAAAGATACTTGTTCTTTGGAAGGAATGCCATGACAAACCTAGACAGTGTATTAAAAAAAAAGAAGAAGAAGAAGAAACATCATTTTGCTGACAAAGATTTATATAGCCAAAGCTATGGTTTTTCCAGTAGTCATGTATGTATGTGACAGCTGGACCATTAAAGAAGGCTGAGCACTGAAGAACTGATATTTTCAAATTGTGGTGCTGGAGAAGACTCTTGAGAGTCCTTTGGACAGCAAGGAGATCAAATCAGCCAATCCTAAAGGAATGAACCCTGACTATTCATTGGAAGAACTGATGCTGAAGCTGAAGCTCCAATACTTTGGCCACCTGATGTGAAGAGCTGACTCATTGGAAAAGACCCTGATGTTGGGAAAGATTGAAGGCAAGATGAGAAGGTGACAACAGAGGACGACATCTTTTTTAGGTGGCATCACTGACTCAATGAACTTGACTCTGAGCAAACTCAGGGAGATCATGAAGGACAGGGAAGCCTGGTGTGCTGTAGTTCATGGAGTTGCAAAGAGTCAGACACAACTTAGCAACTGAAGAAATAAAATTCCTGTTGTACTTAGGTTTACTAGAGGTCAAATAAGACCTTATTCTATCTGTTAAAAATTTGTCAACAACAACAACAAAAAACTTTAAGAAAACTAAGATTTGTGCTTTCAATAAAGGGAGGTATGAAGTATAAATAAAAGTACTGAAATGAGCACAAAATTCTTTTCTCAAGATCCACTTTTCACAAAACTTTCTGTAGTATTCACTTAATTTATCCTAGCACAATTTTACCTTTTTAAGTTGTAGAATATCTGGAGAGCTCCTAAAATACATAATTATATCTAAACATTCACCCAAAACTCTTAATTCATTTTCACTTTTTTTCCTCAAAAATTTCTTCACATCAAGTTCCTTTCCTTGCTGACAAATTTGCAACAGATGTAAAATCTTAGTTCAGTTCAGTCGCTCAGTCGTGTCTGACTCTTTGCGACCCCATGAATCACAGCACACCGGGCCTCCCTGTCCATCACCATCTCTTGGAGTTCACCCAAACTCATGTCCATTGAGTCGGTGATGCCATCCAGCCATCTCATCCTCTGTCATCCCCTTCGCCTGTCCCCAATCCCTCCCAGCATCAGAGTCTTTTCCAATGAGTCAACTCTTCGTATGAGGTGGCCAAATTATTGGAGTTTCAGCCTCAGCATCAGTCCTTCCAATGAGCACCCAGGACCGATCTCCTTTAGGATGGACTGGCTGGATCTCCTTGCAGTCCAAGGGACTCTAAAGAGTCTTCTCCAACACCACAGTTCAAAAGCATCAGTTCTTCGGTGCTCAGCTTTCTTCACAGTCCAACTCTCACATCTATACATGACCACTGGAAAAACCATAGCCTTGACTAGATGGACCTTTGCTGGCAAAGTAATGTCTCTGCTTTTGAATATGCTATCTAGGTTGGTCATAACTTTCCTTCCAAGGAGTAAGTGTCTTTTAATTTCATGGCTGCAATCACCATCTGCAGTGACTTTGGAGCCCAGAAAAATAGTCTGACACTGTTTCCACTGTTTCCCCCATCTTAGATTATATTAAATGTAATGAAAGCATTTTGCTTAATATTATATTTAATGTTGATGACTCAAGACCTGTCAGTTCAGTTGCTCACTCAGTCTGACTCTTTGCAGCCCTGTGGACAGTAGCATACCAGGCTTTCCTATCCTTCACCATCTCTCGGAGCTTGAAATTCATGTCCATTGAGTAGTGATGCCATCCAATCATCTCATCCTCTATTGTCCCCTTCTCCTCCTGCCTTCAATCTTTCCCAGCATCAGGGTCTCTTTCAATGAGTCAATTTCTCACATCAGGTGGCCACAGTATCGGAGCTTCAGCTTCAGCATCAGCCCTTCCAATGAACATTCAGGATTGATTTCCTTTAGGATTGACTGGTTTGATCTCCTTGCAGTCCAAGGGACTCTCAAGAGTCTTCTCCAGCACCACAACTTGAAAGCATCAATTCTTCGGCGCTCAGCTTTCTTTATGGTCCAACTCTCACATCCGTACATGACTACTGGAAAAACCATAGCTTACCAGGCACTAATTTAATATTGACAATTTCATAGTTCACATGAACCTGAAATTCAATTAACTTAATTTCTTTTGAACTTAGAATTGTTTGGTTTGTAAGCATTAACTTTTATTTAAGCCAATAATAATTGCTGGTTGCTTGGAAACCTTTGGAGAAACCTAGAGAATCCCATGGACAGAAACCTGAGTAAAAAACAAAACAAAACAAAACTGGCTTAAGGAGCTTCATTTGTGGTCTTTGCTTCAGCTCCTGGAAAATCCCATGGACGGAGGAGCCTGGTGGGCTGCAGTCCATGGGGTTGCTGAGGATCGGACATGACTGAGCGACTTCACTTTCACTTTTCACTTTCATGCATTGGAGAAGGAAATGGCAACCCACTCAAGTGTTCTTGCCTGGAGAATTCCAGGGATGGTGGAGCCTGGTGGGCTGTGGCCTATGGGGTCACACAGAGTTGGACATGACTGAAGTGACAGCAGCAGCAGCAATGGGTCTTACAGATGCTAATAACATTAGAATAATTAAAAGTTAACAGAAAAAGTTTGTAAGAAAAGTCTAGGTATTATTTCCAACAAGGAAAATTTTTAAAGGAATTTTCTCAATGAATAAAGAAATCTTTGGATAATTATTTAAAATGGGAAAATTAAAATGGACATTTATGTGACTAAAACAAGGAAATCAGTCCTGAATATTTATCGGAAGGACTGATGCTGAAGTTGAAACTCCAATATTTTGGCACCTGTTGCGAAGAGCTGACTCATTTGAAAAGACCCTGATGCTGGGAAAGATTGAGGGCAGGAGGAAAACGGGATGACAGAGGATGGTTGGATGGCATCACTGACTCAATGGACATGGGTTTGGGTGGACTCTGGGAATTGGTGATGGACAGGGAGGCCTGGCGTTCATGGGGTCGAAAAGAGTCAGACACGACTGAGCAAGTGAACTGAGCTGAACTGATACTACTACACTACATAAGGATAAACGGGCCAAAAGGGACCCCCTGTTCTGTGCTGTGCTTAGTCGCTCAGTCATGTTCAATTCCTTGCAACCCCATGAACTGTAGCCCACCAGGCTCCTCCGTCTGTGGGGATTCTCCAAGCAAGAATACTGAAGTGGGTTGCTATGCCCTTCTCCAGGGGATCTTCCCAACCCAGGTATCAAACCCAGGTCTCTCACATTGCAGGTGGATTCTTTACCATTTAAGCCACTAGGGAAGCCCTAAGAAAGTGGAGGAGGATGCAATCTAAATTTGGAGAGTTTACTCTCAAAAATAGTATGGCAAAAGCCAAGTGTTCAAAAACGCAAATGAGCAAAACACACAACAACCCAAGAAGATCAGATAAAACATTTACATCTCAAAGATATAGAGAAATGTAAGTTTCTACCTATAACTCCTTTGTTTGAAGTCTGAAAAGATATTTTTACTGAGCTAGCTCATAACCTTAATGTAACTTAACTACATAGCAATGAAAGAGCCCCTCAATTTTTAGGGCGAGATTTCCTTTAATTTCCAATTAAGTGAACACTTATAGGTTTTGTACATATATTAAGCCAGCTTGGGTGTTGGCAATCTGTTGTTCCTTTTTCTTTTATTCTGAAACCTTTATTTCCCATTTTGAAGTCAATGTTTCAAGATAAAATTGCAAGTGACAATCATGTGACAGGCCAGTGTGTGCTGCTTCGGAGCTTAACTTCTCTGGTTTTGCTCCAGAGTTGTTTTAGCCCCCTCCTACATGTCTCAGGTCTCCCAGTGAAGTATAAGGCTTCCCCAGGTGCTCAGATCATGGAATGGCCAAATATTGTGCATCTCCTTGGTTGAGCACTTTGTTAATTACATGAGTGGGCTTCCCTTTAGGGACAGCCTCACAGCATGAGGTCTTGCCTCTACCTTAAATCTCCTTAAAGTTTCTCAGTTGCCTGAGGAATCTGTTGCTGGCGATGAGGGTAGAGTCCCTTCTTCAGAGCTCAAAACCACTCATAAGATTTCTGTTTTATTTTGACAAACTCTACTAAGGCAACCAATTCAAGGAAACACCACAGGCCAGTTTCCTTCCTAATAACTTGGTCCCACCTTGGTCAATGTTTAACTAAGTAAAGTCTTCCCAGTCTCTAAATTGAGGATAACAACTACTCAGTATCCAAACAGGCTTCCCAGTGCCTTGCACACTGAGGATCACCTACTCAAGCAAAATCTTCCCTTGCCTTTTTGTACTGAGGATACCCACTCAGTACCTAAACTGAGCAAAATCTTCCTAGTCCTACAACTGAGGATAACCCACTCAGTGTCTAAAATGAACAATCCTGGTACCTCTTTTCAAACCAAGTTTCAAGGATAATCTCTTTTCCCACCAAATAAATCTTAGGATCATCAACCAAAACAGGAGACCCGAGAACCAGGAGAGGCTCTTTCAAATCTATCTGGACTCCCTGAGCAGGCAGATGGCACAGAGGGCCTCTGCTGGTACCAAGCCTCCAGATTTTCAGACAGCTTGGGTGGAGGGGAGAAATCTCCTCTGGTCCCCTCGTGGTCACCATAACTGTCGACCTGAAAACCAGTCACAACGTAAAAGTTGAGAGTTACTTTACTTAGTGGGAATTTTTAGGACTTCAAGCCCGGGACACAGCCTCTCAAGTGACCCTGAAAGAACTGTTCTGAGGAGGCAGGGGGAGGGGTCAGGCTGTATAAAAGCTTGCAACAAAGGGCAGGTAAAAGTATTTTTGTGAATTAAAGAAAATCAGATATCTCAAGGAATTTAGCACTTTTCTATATATGAGAAGATGCAAGAGTCTGAGCTCACTGAAATCATTCCTTTCAAATGCATCTCAGCTATCTGTTCACATTTGGAGTTCCTCAGGGCCCTCCATAGGGAATGGCTGCAGCCTAATGGCTGCTGATCACAGGGATTCTTCTCCTTCCTGAGTATCCTGGAGGGCTGGAATCACTGATGACTGAGACATCTTTGCTTATTGACATGGCAGGAAATATTCCAATTCTCAATAGAGATGACCACAAAACTAAACTAAGTTAAATCAAAATTGTAGCAAAGAAATGAGGTCTATGCATTTTGTGGCAGCAAGCAGTACTTTTCTCTCTCTGATGAAGAGAAGGCTCGTGAGAACAGCAAAAGGAGACAGGGTAGAGATCACAGCGGGAAAAATAGGACATCTAGCACATATCCAAAACTTAACTCAACTTGGTATTACTCAACATTATTTTTCGCCAGTTTTAAATCAGACAGTAGCTAGCTTTTGGTGTTTGGATCCCAAGAAAGTTAAACTGTGTTTTGGATAGGATCTGGCCCCATCTCGCATTAGAGGGGAAAGTTTTAAACCTGGATTTCTCATTGCTTCTCTGGGAGAATGAAAATAATAAGTCACAGTACACGTGCTTCTCTCTTGTGGAGCCCAGGCTCCAGGATGCATGGGTTTAGTAGTTGTGGCACATGGGCTTTTCTGACCCTCAACATGTGGAATCTTCCCAGATCAGGGACCAAACCCGTGTCCGCTGCTTTGTCAGGTGGATTCTTAACCACTGGACCACCAGGGAATTCCTGCCCTCTCATATTCTTAAAGTTTATCATTGCTTTTAGGGAGCCCGGCACTAAGGCAGTATCTCCTACCATCAACCCCAGCCTACAGTGGAGGGCCACCACTCCTCAAAGACCCACCCCCTTGCTAGTGCATTTCTTATTATCTTAATGAATAGAGTATCCTCTGGCTCCTCTTGGATAACATGATAATGGATGTGTTCTCTGGTCTTATTTTATAAATCCACTGTAACACTCTCAAGTTTTGGAGCCCTCTAGTGCCTTCTGCAGTGCTCTGCCAAGGCAGTTCTATTTTGTTATCTTTATCATACCCAGGCTTCGAAGAGCCATGCCAGTCGCTTCTAAGACAGGCTCCAGGTATCCTTGTCAGGTCATTAAATTCTGAGTCACATAAGTTCCCATGTCAATAAACTTTCCCTATCTGATACCCATGTACTCCAAAGCTCACACATATTCTCCTGGTTCCTGTCGGTTAATATTACCTGGGTCCTCCAATTCTGGGGAGAGGCAAGGTATTTCATCTTGGTGACAGAAGTGTATTTCTCTTCTAGGTTGTTGGTGTACAGCCAGTGAGGTATAGTGGTGCAAACACTGAGAAGGCTGAACATCATTCTGTGAAGCAGCCACCTCGGGGAATCTTTCATGGTTTCAGGCAA
The DNA here is from genome assembly GCA_006410935.1 of Redunca redunca. Classification (NCBI taxonomy): domain Eukaryota; kingdom Metazoa; phylum Chordata; class Mammalia; order Artiodactyla; family Bovidae; genus Redunca; species Redunca redunca. The sequence goes on from SJYQ01004056.1 coordinate 781,784, forward strand.
AGAGAGGCGATTTTACTCTAACAAAGAAAAGGCAACTGCTTCTACCAACCTTAAGGGTTTAGGGAAAGAAATCGGGGAGGTCCAAATTCTGGGACCTATCCACTCAAATACCTCCACTGCAGGTCTGAGTCCCACTTCTTGGTCAAGACTCTAACTTCAGCATAAAAGTCACATCAAGGCTACTTTGCACTCTGCAGTTTTCAGTCAAATTTTGGGATTGGTTTTTATCACCATCTTCTGATCCTTGCAAGTGATAGAGGTCTCTATAAACACTGCTGTTGAGGCCCTCCGGTTTTCATAGCTTGGACTGAATTTCTAGTTGTCTGAACTGAGCCTGTCATTCTCTTCAAGGTTTCTGAGGCAATTAACATATGCCATCTCTTCTCCTAATACTGTTCAAGTGCTGGCCCTGTTGCATATTCTGTTTCCTCTTCCACTTATACCTCATCCTGTTGCATGAAAGAGGAGACTCTAAGTATTGTGACATGAGAGCGTGGCCAGAGATCCTGCCCCTTTTCCACAGCAATGGAATCCTTGCTGACATCTCACCAGTAGTGATCTGATTCTAGAGTTTCCTCCCAGCTATTGGCTTTTCACTAATGTTTCCAGGAACATGTCTTACTTTATGTCCTTCTCCACATAGTCAAAGAATTTAGTACAGTTAATGAAACAGAAGTAGATGTTTTTCTGGAACCCTCTTGCTTTCTTAATGATCCAATGAATGTTGGCAATTTGATCTTTGGTTTCTCTGCCTTTTCTAAACACAGCTTGTACATCTGAAAGTTCTTATTTCACATACTGCTGAAGCCTAGCTTGAAGGATTTTGAGCATTACTCTGGTAGCATGTGAAATGAGCACAATTGTATGGTAGTTGGAGCATCCTTTGGAATTGCCTTTCTTTGGGATTGGAATGAAAACTGACCTTTTCCAGACCTCTGGCCACTGCTGAGTTTTCCAAATTTGTTGACATATTGAGTGCAGAACTTTAAGAGCATCATCTTTTAGGATTTGAAATAACTCAGCTGGAATTTTGTCACTTCCACTAGATTTGTTTGAAGTAATGCTTCCTTAGGCCCACTCAGCTTCATGCTCCAAGATGTCTGGTTCTAGGTAAGTGACTACACCATCGTGGTTATACAGATCATTATGGCCTTTTTTTAATATCTGTTGTTCTGTGTAGTCTTGCCTCCTCTTCCTAATCTCTTCTGCTTCTGCTGGGTCCTTACTGTTTCTGTCCTTCATCATGCACATCCTTGCATGAACTATTCCCTTAATAGCTCCAATTTTCTTGAAGAAATCTCTACCCTTTCCCATTCGATTGTTTTCCTCTATTGTTTTGCATTGTTCATTTAAGGCCTTCTGATTGCTCCTTGCTGTTCTCTGGAAGTGTGCATTTAGTTGGGTATATTTCTCTCTTTCTCCGTTGCCTTTTACTTCTCTTCTTTCCTCGGCTGTTTGTAAGGCCTCCTCAGACAACCGTTTTGTGTTCTTGCATTTCCTTTTCTTTGGGATGGTTTTGGTCACTGCTTCCTGTACAATGTTATGAACCTCCACCTACAGCTCTTCTGCCACTCCGTCTACCAGATCTAACCCCCTGAACCTATTCATCACCTTCACTGTATAATCATAAGGGATTTGATTTAGTCACATCTGAATGGCCTAGTGGATTTCCCTACTTTCTTCAATTTAAGTCTGAATTTTGCAATATAAGGAGTTCATGATCTGAGCCACAGTCAGCTCCAGGTCTTGTTTTTTGCTGACTGTATAGTGCCTCTCCATCTTTGACCGAAAAGAACATAATCCATCTGATTTCAGTATTGACTGACTGGTGATGTCCACATGTAGAGTTATCTCTTGTGTTGTTGGAAGAGTGTGTTTGTTATGATAATGTGTTCTCTTGGCAAAACTCTGTTAACCTTTGCCCTGCATCATTCTGTACTCCAAGGCCAAACTTGCCTGTTATTCCAGCTATCTTTTGACTGCCTACTTTGCATTCCAATCCCTTATGATGAAAAGGACATCTTTTTTGGTGTTAGTTCTAGAAGGTATTGTAGGTCTTCATAAAATTGATCAACTTTAGTTTCTTCAGCATCAGTCATTGGGGCATAGACTTGGATTACTGTGATGTTGAATGGTTTGCCTTGAAAATGAACTGAGATCACTCTGTCGTTTTTTCAGTTTGCACCCAAGTACTGCATTTGGGACTCTTGTTGACTATGAGAGCTACTCCATTTCTTGTAAGGGATTCTTGTCCATAATAGTAGATATAATGGTCATCTGAATTAAATTTGCCCATTCCCATCCATTTTATTTCATTGAGTCCTAAGATATTGATGTTCACTCTTGCCATCTCTTGCTTGAGCACATCCAATTCACCTTCATTCATGACCTGACATTCCAGGTTCCTATACGATATTATTCTTTACAGTATCAGACTTTGCTTTCACTATCAGACACATCCACAACTGCACACTATTTTCACTTTGGCCCATCCGCTTTATTCTTCTGGAGCTATTAGTAATTGCCCTCCACTTTTCCCCAGTAGCATGCTGCTGCTACTGCTGCTAAGTCGCTTCAGTCGTGTCCGACTCTGTGCGACCCCATAGATGGCAGCCCACCAGGCTCCACCATCCCTGGGATTCTCTAGGCAAGAATACTGGAGTGGGTTGCCATTCCCTCCTCCAGTGGACCACATTCTGTCAGAATTCTTCACTATTATCTGTCTGTATTGGGTGGCCCTGCCTGGCATGGCTCATAGCTTCACTGAGTCACAGAAGCCCCTTCCCCACAAAAAGGCTGTGATCCATGAAAGGATCAAATATATATGTGCATATGCAATGGAATATTACTCAGCCATAAAATTAAATACTGCTATCTGTAGCAATGTGGATGGATTCAGAGAATATTATGTTTAGTGAAATGTCAGAGAAAGATAAATATTATGTGATATCACTTATATGTGGAACTAAAAATAATCCAATTAAATAAATATACAAAAATTAGGGGTATAGGATTAACAGATACAAACTATTATACATCAAACGGGCTTCTCAGGTGGCGCTAGTGGTAAAGAACCCACCTGCCGATGCAGGAGACATGAGGCCCAGATTCATTTCCTGAGTCAGGAAGATTCCCCCAAAGAAGGGCACAACAACCCACTCCAATATTCTTGCCTGGAGAATCCCATGGACAGAAAAGCCTGGTGGGCTACAGTCCATGGGGTCACAAAGAGTCAGACATGACTGAAGTAACTCAGCACTCATGCATACAACAAATAGAAAAGCAACAAGGATTTACGGTATAGCACCAGGAACTATATTCAATATCTTATGATAGGGAAAAGAATCTGAATAAAATACTGGTCACTATGCTGTATACCTGAAACACAATACCATGTATCAACTACACATAAAAGAAAAGAAGCTAGAAAGATTTTTTAAAAAATGGAAGGGAAGAAGGTGGGGAGAAGAAAGGGAGGGAGGGCCAGAGGCATGGAGGGAAGCTGGGAGGCACCTGGCAGACCCATTGCAGAGGGAGTTGTTGCCTCAAGTAGGAATTTGGATGAGACAGTCTTGAGTCAGATGACCCTTCCCTGGCCCAAGTATACAGCATAAAGTTTGACTTACATATATTGTGAAATGATAACCACAATAAGTTTAGTTAACATGCATCCCCTCATATAGATACATAAAAAGAAATGAAAAAAAAGGCAAAAAAATTTCTCTTTGTGATGAGAGCTGTTAGGGTTTACTCTTAATAGCTATCATATATAACACACTTGTCTTTATAAAAAGCAACTTGTTTATAAGAACATAATGAACAATCTTTACACACACACACAATTGCTAGTTACAGGTGACAGATTTATTAATATTTCAGAGATAAGAGAGTCCTGGGAAAGTACTTCACTGGCTCCTTGCTCAGGTTAAAATGGTTCATGACAAGTACATTACTATTATCCCTTATGAATGGCTAACCAGCGCCCATTGAAGATGGAAAATCTAAACAAAGAGACATAGTAATCATTATGAAGATTTAATTTGTTTGCATTTATCTCTCCACCAAAACACCTGAAGGTGATTTATACAATAGCAATGAAATGACCTATAGCAATTGCAATGAAATCGCTCTTGAGAGTCCCGTGGAGAACGGGGAGATCAAACTGGTCAATCCTAAAGGAAATCAACCCTCAATATTCATTGGAAGGACTGATGTTGAAGCTGAAGCTCCAATACTTTGGCCACTTGATGCGAAGAACTGACTTATTAGAAAACATCCTGATGCTGGGAAAGATTAAGGGCAGGAGGAGAAGGGGATGACAGAGGATGAGATGGTTGGATGGCATCACCAGCTCAACGGACATGAGTTTGAGTGAACTCCGGGAGATGGTGATGGACAGAGAAGCCTGGTGTGTTGCAGTCCATAGGGTCCAAAGAGTCCAAAGAGTCAGATACGACTGAGCAACTAAACAGAGCTGAACTGGATGAAATCATCTGCTGTGAAGAAAGATGTATAGGACACAGAACACTGAGGAGGTATGAGAAGAAAGGGAAGGCGGCAAGAAGAGTTTGAAATAATATCTTTGTCATCAAAGTTTGAAAACCAGCTCCATGGAGGTGTTTGATGCCATGCTGGAAAGTTTTAATTCTGTAAGTAATGAGCTTGCTAAGGGCTTCAAGCTAGAGTGACACAATCTTTTTTTCTTTTTTTTAATTAGTTCTCTCTGAGGAAATGATGTGTAGACTTTCATTTACTGTTTATCTTCCCCACTGCAATGTGAGCTCCTGAGAGAGGATTTTATCTGCTTTGCTCACTGTTGTATACCTAACACAGAGCAGGAAGTAAAACAACAACAACTTTTCATTGAATGAACAAGCAAATCCTGGCAATTAGTAAAAAGGGAGAGACTTAGAGATCATGAGCCAAGGCAAGGTGCGGCTATGCTCTGTGGTGTAAATCACTCAAGAGTTGCTGGGCACACAGGTATGCACAAGCTGAGGAGATGAGGCTGGCTAAAATTAAGGAGCTTCACAATTCACTATTGATTTTTACTTGTTTGCTTGTTTTTTTAATCTAGATAAAATTGACCTATAACATGATACTCATTTCAGGTGCACAGTGATTCTATCTGTATATATTGCAAAATGATCACTATAATATCTAATTAATATCCACTGCCACACACAGTTTCACATTTTTTTCTTGTGATGACAGTTTTTAAGATCCACTCTCTTAGCAACTTTCATTTATACAGTATAGAATTGTTAGCTACAGTCACCATGCTGTACATTACATTCCCATGTCTTATTTTATACCTGGAAGTTTGTACCTTTTGACTCTCTTCACCCATTTCACCCACTGCCTACTCACACTACTCCCCACCTCAGGCAACCACCAATCCGTTTTTTGTTTGTTTTTGGCTTTGGGGGAAGGGGTTGAGGTACTATTGACATGTAACATTATATTGGTTTTAGGTGTACAACATAATGAGTTGATATTTTTATTTATTGTGAAAAGATCACTATGATGTCATTAACATCTGTCACCACACACTTACAAAATTTGTTTTTCTTGTGATGAGAACTTTAAGATCTACTCTTTAAGCAACTTTCAAATACGTTTTACAATATTGTTAACTATAGACACCATGCTGTACATTACACCCCATGACTAATTTTTTTATAGCTGGAACTTTGTACCTTTTGACTATCTTCACCCATTTTGTACACCTGGCCTGCCCCCATTCTCCCCACACCCCTCCATCCCAGCTTGTTTTTTAAGATTCCATATGTAAGTGAAATCATACAGTATTTGTCATTCTCTATTTGACTTATTTCACTTAGCTTAATGTCCTCAAAGTCCATCCAAGTTGTTGTGAATGGCAAGATTTCACATATATATATATGGTGTATATATATATGGTATATATGTGGTATATATATGGTATATATATGTGTGTGGGTGGTACATATATATATATATATATATACACCACATCTTTATCTATTCACCCATCAGTAGAGACTTAGACTGTTCCCATGTCTTAGCTGTTGTAAATAATACTGCAATGAACATGGGAGTACATATGTGTTTTTGAGCTACTGTTTTATTTCCTTCATATCAATATCCAGAAGTGGTATTGCTGGATTATATGGTAACTTTATTTTTAATTTTTCCAGGAAATTCCATACCCTTGTCCACAGTGGCTACACCATTCACCATTGTTTTTCCCTCACATCTCCATACATGCAGATGGGGCTGAACTGTGCTCAGTTAATTCTATAACTGCCTCCAAAGTTAGCAGGATTTCAGTCAAAACAGAGTTATATAATCCCAGGTTACAATAGAATATTAAAAACGTCAAAGACAAAGAAAACTAGTATTTATAATCCCTCCCTTTGCTAGTTTAAAATCTCTCATTGTGTAAATGTAAATCACCTGCACAAGTATTTTATACCTTCTTTCTCTTTTTGTGCCCCATGGAGAAAACCAGTTCATCATTCTCCCTCCTGTACCTTTAAATACATTAATAAGTCATAAAAATTACCCAATGTTTAATTAGATTAATCCAACCTCCAAAAGTTTTGGTAAGAAATGCTGCAGTTCTCCTTTCTGTCTGAAAGCTATGGGAGTGATTTTGTCACTGCCCAACAGGGAGGTTTCTGTGTGTCCAGCATCACCATCCAAAGGTCAGCTCAAGTCTGCCCCCTAGAGCAGAGTAACCAGGGTGCCTTCACAGTAACGCTCAATTGTGTTCATTTCATTCTGACACTGGTGTTTTCCGGAGAATAGCCACTTTCTATTTTATATGCTTCTGCATCATTTGAAAGTGTGACAGGTGTTGTTTATATAAGTAAAAGAGTTTCCATGGAGGGGCGAATATTATCTACAAATGCAATTTTTCATTTCAAGAGAGTAATCTATGACAGTTTCTTGGCTAAAATAGGAAGAATTAATTCAAGTTATAGAACTCTTTGTTCAGAGTCACACTCTCAGACTATATATATATACTGCCAGTTCTATGAGATAGGCACCTATGGGGTTCCGGGAATGAAAAGATGATTAAGATGTGGTTCCTGTGAACTCAGAGTTCACAATCTAGATGGGAAGACAGACATGTACGTAAATCATTACATGCTAAAACCCACATGAGTTATACTACAGCACAGAAGAGAAGGGAGAGAGAGAGGAAGGGAGGAAAGAAGGAATCAAGTATAATAAACTTTAAAATGTTATAACTACTATTAGGCCAGTCAACCCAAAAAGTAACACCATGGGTTAATCAAATTCCAATTCTTTTTAAACTCCCTAGAATTTAAAAAATAAAATTCCAGTAATATAAAAAGAGGCTTAGAGAATTAGTCAGGGTAAAGATCAGTACTGCCCCAAAGAAATGAGACAGAGAGGTAAATTTAAATTTTCTAATAGCCACATTAAAATAGGGGAGGGACTTCTTTGGTGGTCCAGTGGTTAAAACTCTGTGCTCTCAATGCAGGTGGCCCAGATTTGATCCCTGGTCAGGGAAGACATCATTTTGTTGGAATCGAGGCAAGATATATCATTATCTTTGTTGCAATCAAGGGGCCTGAAGTGAGCAGTGAGAATGGAATTTAGTAGGTCCCAGTGATATTTATGACCAACCTAGATAGCATATAAAATTACTTTGCCAGCATTAATTTGCCGACTAAGGTCCGTCTAGTCAAGGCTATGGTTTTTCCAGTAATCATGTATGGATGTGAGAGTTGGACTGTGAAGTAGGCTGAGGGCCAAAGAATTTATGCTTTTGAACTGTGGTGTTGGAGAAGACTCTTGAGAGTCCCTTGGAGTGCAAGGAGATCCAACCAGTCCATTCTGAAGATCAGCCCTGGGACTTCTTTGGAAGGAATGATGCTAAAGCTGAAGCTCCAGTATTTTGGCCACCTCACGTGAAGAGTTGACTCATTGGAAAAGACTCTGATGCTGGGAGGGATTGGGGGCAGGAGGAGAAGGGGACGACAGAGCATGAGATGGCTGGATGATTGCATCACTGACTCAATGGACGTGAGTCTGAGTGAACTCCAGGAGTTGGTGATGGACAGGGAGGCCTGGCGTGCTGCGATTCATGGGGTCGCAAAGAGTCAGACACGACTGAGCGACTGAACTGAACTAACTGAGTGATATTTAGAGGCAAAATAGGCAGAGGTTGATGATTATTGGAACGGAGAACAAAAGAAGAGTACAAGATGGTTTCAAACTGAACCAAGTTCTTAGTTGACAACTGGTAAATAATAATAGCCATTTACTGAGATAGGGAACATAAGAGGAGGGGAAAATAGGGGGCAAGAAATAATCATTTACTTTTTAAAAGTGATTTTGAGGGAATTTCCTGGCAGTCCAGTGGTTAGGACTCCATGATTTCACTGCTGAGAGCCCAGGTTCAATCCTGGGTCTGGGAGCTAAAATCCCACCAGCCTTGTAGTATAACCATAAAATTAATTTAAAAATGAGTTTGCAATGCCTATGAAAACTGCAACTAGATATATGTCTAAGGTCCAGTTGTGTGTGTGGATGTGGTGCTCAAGAGAAAGGTCTGCATCACAGGAAGAGATTTAGGGACCATTTGGGGCTTCCCTGGTGGCTCAGATGGTAAGGAATCTCCCTCAAGGCAGGAGACCTGGGTTCAGTCCCTGGGTCGGGAGGATCCCCTGGAGAAGGGAATGGCAACCCACCAGTATTCTTGCATGGAGAATTCCATGGACAGAGGAGCCTGGCGGGCTGCAGACCATGGGGTCAATTGGACATGATTGAATGAATAACACATCACATAGGTAGCTGACCCCATGGGAATGTTTGAGATTGCTCAAAAGAATAAGGGGAGTCAGACATATGCCTAGAACACATGCCTAGACAAAGCCTAGAGGAAAGCCAACACTTAAGGGTTAAGGATTCCTCTGTAAAGATTAACCAAGAATGATCAGTGAAGTCCAAGGAACCAGAGAATATAGATCATAACAACCAGAGAGGACTTCAGAAGGGAGAGAGTGGTCAGCAATGTCAGAAGCTGCCAGATAGTCAAGCTAAGAAAGCAGAGCAATGTTTTCATACAATTTGACAGTAAAGGGGACAAGAGTGACTTGGAAGAGAACACCTTGCAAAGAAGGTAAGGATAAAAGTCACATTGGCACAGACTGAAAATTCAGGGGGGAATGTAATAGATACTCTTCAGGAAGTTTTCTGTGAAAGGAAAGATAGCTAAGGTAGTAACTCAGGGAAAAAAAGTGTTAATCACAGCCATGTCTGACTTTTTGCAACCCCATGGACTGAGCCCACCCGGCTCCTCTGGCCATGGAATTCTCCAGGCAAGAATATTGGAGTGGGTAGCCAATCCCTTCTCCAGGGGATCTTCCAACCCAGGGATCAAACCTGGGTCACCTGCATTGCAAGCAGATTCTTTACCATCTGAGCCACCAGGGAAGGCCAGGGTGGTAACTATTGGCTATTAAAAGTGGTACCTACTGATATGTTATGAAGGAAACTTTCTAAGACAGAAGAGACTTCAGCACATTCTAAGCATGTTTCCTTTGTAATAACCATTAAAATTATGCACTCAACTATTTTATTGACTTTAAAAGATGTTATGACATATTGTTAAATGAGTTCATGTTTAGAAATAAGTTGTGTGTGTGTATCTGTGCACATAGATAATATTATGAAAAGACAGAAAATAAAGTATATCTCTNATAAGAATTTTTAATTTTTATTCTTTTATATTTTTATTATGACAAGTATTGTTTTATTTTAAAACAAATTTTAAAAAGGCAATAAATAGGAAAAGTCATATTCAGAGAGTCCCCCCTCTTCCATGTACAACAGTCCTGAAAATGTGCTGAAAATGGACTTTCCTCCAATTTGATAAAATATAGAATAAAATTCCTAATTCTGATTCTTCCAGGTATCATCATCCTTGAAGGGGAAGAACTTTCACACATATCCTGGCTGAAGTGGAAGGTGGCTACTCTCTCAGTCAGCCAGCCAATGCTCCCCGAGAACTCCAGGTATTTCTCCTTCCCATGGGTGGGCCACTTTTCCCCAGACCTTTGTATTGGGGCCACAGCAATGCATAGATCATCCCCACTTCTAAAATTTGGTTAGCAAGACTGAAAAGTACCCAAAGCAAACATGGGGAAACCAGTATTTTCCCTACAGCGACAGCAGAGCGCAAACCCCGAAGGCAGGTCAGGTCCCATTCTCCACCTTGGTCGCAAACACACCAGGTACTAGACTGAAGTCATCTTTTACTTGTGTGAAAAAGCATCATTGAGAAGGCTACATGAAAGTATCAACCCAAAATGGTGAAGGTGCCAAGTTGTAGGAATTGAAAGAATGCCAGCTAATAATGATCATCAATATTTTACTTTTATTTCATTGTTTTCCTCTTCTCTTTTTCTTTCTTTTTACTAACTATGCCAAAGTTAGTTTGCTCTTACATAAGCAATCAGTTGTGGTATCGTTCTGGGAGATCTTCTTTACAAAATAGAGATTCTTGCTGCTCTTGGGCATTTAAAGATCCAAGACAGAGATAAAGAATAAATAGGGGGCAGGAATAGAGACCCAGATATAGAGAACAGACTTATGGACACAGCAGTGGAAGAAAAGGGTGGGACGGATTTGAGAGGGTGGCACTGAAACTTATATAGTACCATATGGAAAACAGATAGCCAGTGGGAAGTTGCTGTATGACACAGGGAGCACAAATCCAGTGTTCTGTGACAACCCAGAGGGGTGGGATGGGGAGCAGAGGGAGGTTCAAGAGGAGGGGACATATATATATACACACATATATATATATATATAATATACACTTATGGCTGATTCACATTGTTATACGGCAGAAACCAACACAACATTGTTAAGCAATTATCCTCCGATTAAATTTTTTTTTAATTTTTACAAAAAGAATAAATAGGGAGATCTCAACTATCTCTTCTTCTAGGGAAAAAAAATAGAATATGGGCTCAATGTGTTTAATTAACCTGACTGTGGTGATGGTTTCACAAAGAATGTCATATACATACACGTCGATCATCATGCTGAACAATTTAAATATACACAAATTTATTCATCAGTTATACTTCAATAAAGCTGGAAAAAGAATAAAAAGTGCCTGCTTCAACAGCACATACAGTAAATTGGAACTTCTCTGGACACGCAGAAGATTAGCACAGTGCGTGTATAAGGGTGACGTGCAGATCTGTGTGAAGCATTCTACATGTTTCAAATAAGTCATGGGGTGTAATATACAGCAAGGTGACGATAGTCAACAATACTGTATTGTATATTTGAAAGTTGCTAAGAGAGTAAGTCTCAAAAGTTCTCATCATCAAATAACCCACTTCCAAGTCCTGCTTTTCTCATTCAAATCTGTCCATTTACAAGCAAATCACACACAGACTAAGTCAGGACCCACTGCCAAAGGGAAAAAGATGTCCTGCCTCAGGTTAGGAACATGAGTCAGAATGAGCTGAGCTCTGGCCCTAACTCTGATTACCACCTCAGCAGTGAAAGACAGAATAAACTCCAGTTTCCTCTGCCAGCAAGTAAAAAGACTACACCCCACCTCGGGAGTGGTGAGGACTATTTCAGGTCATGCATTCAAACTCTCCAGATACCCTCAGTACCTGGCACCTTTAATTACCAGTTCTCATTAAATAATGGCCATTAGACATACTTTATACAATAACTTCTAGTAAGGAGTTCGAGTCACACCAATGACTTTTATTTAAGATTATTTGTGAGGCTGAAGTGGAAGAAGGGTTGGTGAAGATGTGTAGGTGGCTCTTTAAATATATCTCTTTACATTTTCAAGAATAACTTTATTCTATTAAAATACCTTTTATTCTTTTTATTTCCCTAAAAGGGCAACAGAGCAGATCATACTCTGAAAAGCAGGTGGGGTATGATGCAAGCTGTCTTGGGGAGCAGCTGAATCAACCACCCACTTGAGTCACTCAGCATCTGCAGACCTTCTTACAGGTTACCGTTCCTGGGTCTGATAAATTGGGGCTCAAAAACACAGCAGCGTCGGTAGTCATGGTGTGGAAGCAAAGGGTTATTTGAGCGCTTTTTCAGACAGGGTGGGCAGGTATGCTTCTCCACGCTCTTCCTTCCTAGAGCTCCTTTTTTCCTCCACTTTCTTGCGAGACCTCACTTCCAGAAACCGGCATTCTCTCTCATTTCTCTCCTTTCTGCTCTCAGGTCCCTGATAAAGAAGGGTTGGAAAAGAGTAGATAGCTGACAACATTCAACATTGTTCCTAATTATCAGAAATGTAGGAAACTCTAATCATTTAGGAGACTTTCACATCTTAGTTTTTAGTAATAAATTAGCACAAGCCTAAGGGTGTTGCTAAAGCTTTAGTCATAAATGAAGGAAGAGGGGCCTTGGGCATCAGCAGATGGTCTGTGGAGGAAACTCAGCCTGCACATGACTCGCCACTAAGGTACAAAGGGATGTGATTTCACAGTAAAATTAATATTCTTCTGGTACTTTCTGAAAAAGAATGTGGCAAGGGAATCATACATTGAATGATTCTAACCTCCTCATGGTCAGTAAGGGTTTGCACTAAGTTTTCAGATAAGGACTAGGTAAAGAAAGAAGTGTCAAGAATGACATTCAACCACACTAACGTTCCCCAACAAGTGGCCCAGGGGTCCACAGTCAATGATCAAATGAACACATACTGTTGTTCTAGGATGGGGCGCTATGACACCAACTAGACAAGAGACCCTACTTCTTAGATTCTACACCTAGGTGGAGGCAGACAATCAACCAATAAGCCTGAAAGGAAATTAAAAAATAGCAGGTAGTTATAAATGTAACGATAACTATAAATAGGGTGACGTGATAGGGAACTGTGTGGAGACTGGGGGCAAGGGGAGAGGTGTGCTTCTTTGGTTTCCATGGTCAGAGGGTTACTTTCAAAGGAATTACTTACAAAAGACTAGTACTGATAAATGTGGTGATGGTATCTATCTACACTTCAGTTTTTTAAATAAATAAAATCATTATTCCCCCATCATCCACTTGAATTGGAAATGCTGCAGAACTCCTGAGTGCCTAGGAGGTAAACATAAGCAGAAGCACTCAGATGAGCAAGGTCATGGCTAGCCCAGCAGGGTGAGTTATGGGGATGTCTGATTCCTGAGGGGACGTTATCTGCTGTACAGTGTTAAATTGTTTTCATACTGAGATTATCTCATTTCTATCTATAATGGTCCACTAGTCAAAATCAGAAAGCAAAACAAATGATGACACTGAGATACAGGTTAAGAGGGGCTTGAAAATTGTACTACCCCTGTAAATGTGCCTCCAGATTATTTTCATTAGTTCCAGCACTTGTATTAAATCCATCAATCTGCTCATAATTCATATTTAGCAGCCAGGAATGTCTCTAATCCTTATAAGAACAGTATAAAACAGAGAAAATATAGTGATGATTACTTGCAATTTGGCTTTTTCCTCATTGAGAATAAAGACTGTGTGAAAACTGCTCATAATAATGACCTGAAATATTTTTTTCTTATCTTATCACTTAGAAACAAAGTGAGAAAAATTATTTTTAAAAGCCAGTTGAGTTTTTCAATGTCAAAAGGAAAAATTTTAATGTTGTTGGTCATGAACAGATCATAAAAGCAGTTTTCTGGCTCTTCTTGATGCTAAAAGATGTAAAGTTTAAATCTACATAGTAGTATACATTTGGCCCCCAAATAAAAGGCAATATACATTATTTTTAAATTTGCTGACAAATCACACTTTTTAATGTAGTTAGTTTCAGAAAATTGCATCAACTGTTAAACAGAAAAATGTTTTAAAGTAGGCATTTTCCAAATTGTTTTATTTGGAATGAAGAAAAATTTTATAATNAGGTGTAGTCTTGGCACTATTCTTGCAACCTTGTCTGAAAGCATATCTTAAAAAAAAAATATGAAAGCATATGCTGTCTGTATCTTTCATAAGACTGGCTGGTTATGTTTTAGAATGAAGCTCAGTTTGAAATCATCTGATATTTCCTCATGATTAGATTCACAGTATGAGCTTTTGGCAGGAATAAAAGCATATCTAAAAGCATATAAGCATATCCAAAAGTCTGAAAGCATATCTAAAAAAAAAGAAGACAAAATAGAAACCCTTAATAAGGTTTAGACACAGTAAGTGACAGCTGTTCACTATTCCTTCCTTATTCCTTTTTTGATCCCATAGAGACAGCACTTACTGAAGGGGAGTCATAGATATACAAGGTCACTGGGACAAAAGTGAAGTGCCACCGTGAGGCAAAGATGCACAGTGACAATCCCAGCAGCCGTCACAGCTAGGCAGAAAGCACGGTGCTCACGGGACCATGAGGTAGGAAGCCCAAGTGTCTTCCCCAGCCAGTCACAGAGCGCAGCTCAAGATCCAGGGGGACCTAGCCTTACTTATTCACTCCATCTACTACATGGCAGAAACATATCATTATTCTTCTTTTGCAAAATAAAACCAAAATCAAAGACCCACCAAAAAAGAAGTATGTTGCTCAAGGCTGCTCAGTGAACACATCGCAAAGTTGAAAAACTAACCTCCAATTAATTGGTCTCTAGTTTGGTACTTTATGTATCAGTTTTGGCGTGATCAGTGGTGCTTCTATTCTTCCCCCGTTTCCTGCCTGTGTGTCCCTTATGCCTCACTTGGATTCCCACGAGGCCACTGTGACCACTCCTGCTCTGCTCTCCATGGTGTCCAGAGAGTTCCTTCCGTGTGCTTTTTAAAGATACAGGGGGCACAACACAATCACAAACTATTTCCTACCAGATTACATAGGAGAGGACAAGAGCATTAGGGACAGCTTTTTCTTCTTCAGATAGTGAAAGGAGAACAAATCACAATTATTTGTAATAAGGGTGATAGAAACAGTCTCAAAGAACTAGAGGACACTGGTAACAAAACATTCCAACCAGTACTTCTTCGAGAATTCTTCCTACACCCGATGTCTTTAAATAATAATAATTTAAAACCTTTATGTACATCTGGGCTATCTAAAATGGGTGTCATTTTCCAAAGATCTCAAAGCTGCTGCTGCTGCTAAGTCGCTTCAGTCGTGTCCGACTCTGTGCGATCCCATGGACAGCAGCCCACCAGGCTCCCCAGTCCCTGGGATTCTCCAGGCAAGAACACTGGAGTGGGTTGCCATTTCCTTCTCCAATGCATGAAAGTGAAAAGTGAAAGTGAAGTCGCTCAGTCGTGTCCGAATCTGTGCGACCCCATGGACTGCAGCCCACCAGGCTCCCCTGTCCCTGGGATTTTCCAGGCAAGAGTACTAGAGTGGGTTGCCATTGCCTTCTCTGAAAGATCTCAATTCCAAACTGTAAATAAGAAGTTAGATTTGTTCTCCTCAAACTGGGAGAGTACGAACCCTTTGAGTTTCCTTTTCTAAGACAGCTTAAATATTCAATAACTCTGTTACATACCAAAGAGACGGAACGTTTGGTTCTAAAGCACAGTTGCTGCTCAAAGGAGTCTGAAAATGACTGAATTTTGGAATGGGATCTTCCTTTTGATTCCAATGGCTCCTTGAATGACCCATCCCCTGAGCACTTTCTGTGATCCCGCACTTGAGTGTGGCATCGAAATCCCTGGTCCTCATAAGAATACCTTCTAGGATGGCTGGCAGACGACATCATTCTGGGAAGCACAGGAAACTGGGAATACAGAATAAAAAATGTTACAATATAAAGAGACTGCACAATATTAACACAGAGACAGAATGTTCATATATTACTAACCAAATGAATCTCATGTTGAACTGAAATGTTATCTTCTTGATCAGTAGGCCCTTTCTACAGCAGTGAGGCAGTGGAGTCAATTGGTCAAAACATTAAATATCCCAAGATTAGCTTTGTTGCTCCTGTATCATTAGGGTGGTATAATCAAGTGTCCCAAGCCTTAAACTGACATGTAAAAAAAATTTTTTCAAAATAATCAAATGAAAAATTTTAAAAAGCCATAAACATTAAAAAAATAATACAAAGATGAATAGTTGTGTGATTTCTGTATGGAGAAGGAATTTCTAAGAGCAAAGAACAATAGAAGAAGTCAAAAGGAAAAAAATTAATTTAATTACATAAGTAAAGCTAATATACATGAAAACAAAATTATGCAGTGGACAAAAAACACAAAATATTTGCTACAAGTTACTAATATTTAATAAATACTCTAAAGATAAATATACATAAAAACATAGAGGTCAGGTAACACAATGACAGCAATGGAAAATGATCAACAACAACTAGAAAATGATCAAAAGACGGAGTTCAGAGAAGCCAGACTTTTGAAAGAATTGTGACATTTGCTCTCTCAATTTCTCTTACTCTCCAAACCACTCCAGTCCAGCTTTTGCAACCACATGTTAGGATATTGGTCTCCATGTTGCCAAATGCTGTCCATGTTTTAGCCTTTTGTCCTTTATGAAGCTTTCAACCCAGGTGCCTAGGGAGCCATTCTGAACCAGTCTTTCTCTTGCCTTCTGCCATGGCACCTTCTTGGTTTCCCCTTCACCTTTCTGCCACTGTGTTTTAGATGTTTGCTCACTTCTCCCTTCTATCTGCTCACAGGAGTCCCTAGAACTCTAAACCAGTCCTCCTTCCCTTCCTTTGCTTTCTCACTTAACACTGTCTCCCTAAAAGTCTCACCCCCAGACTTCAAATTCTATCTATACCCTAGTTTCTTCATTTATACTGACTTTTCCTCTGAGCTTCTGCCCGCTCAAAACTTCTCCTTTTGGTTTCCCATAGGCACACAACCTGATCCGTCCAAATTCAAACTCATTGCCTCTCCTCCCCAAACCTGCTTCTCAAGTGCCCCTCAATTTAGAAAAGACACCACCATTCACCTGGTTGCTTGGGCCACCTTCCACATCCAATTGCCAAGTCAGTAGAATCCACCTCTCAAGTGTCTCTGAAAACCACTGACTTTTTTCCAGTGCCACTGTTACTACCCTAATCCAAGTTATCATTACCTTTCGCCCAGATTACAGTAGCAGCCTCCTTCCTAGTTAGAGCTATCCTGGGTTCACTCTTACTCACTTTATTTCACTTTCCCCACAACAGCCAGCATAGTTTAAACAACTGCAACAAACATACCCCATCACGCTTCATCTTGCACCACCCTCACCTGTTCAGGGACACAGCCTCACTGGTCACTTCCTCCAGCTCACTTGCCCCTAGCCAGCACAGGCATTTTCACAAGAAGTCCTCTCTGGCTGTGACCCCACCCCTTCACGTCATCACCGGCGAATCACACTTCACTCACAATGGAAACCACACCCCCCAGAAAGCCTTGCCTACCCCCTTGATTGGTCCAGGCCCCTGAAGCACTGTTAGACACTCTTCCTGAGGTCTCATACTTCTTCATGACACTTTTCACAACTGTCGTCGATCTTTTGGTTAATTTTGTTACACGTCTCTCTTCTCCAGTAGACTGTGCTCCACTGTGTCAGGGGCTACATTTCATTCTCTCCTAGAAACTCAGTACACAGCACTTTGCTGCCTCCACAGCATGAGTATATTAAATACACATTCAATGAATAAACGTATAAAGAATGAAAGAAAAAGAAATACCAAGTGGTGAAAACTGTTTAGGCTTATTAGTAGTCAAAAATTGTATTAAAATGAAAAAACATACAATTTTGCCTTTCAGGCAAAAAAAAAGGTGTTTTTATTTTTGTTTTTTTTTTAAATAATACTAACACTAGCAAGAGTGCAAGGGGATAGGCACTGTCATTGCTTGCTGGTAGCAGGACTATAAATGGATACAGCTTTCCTGAAAAGCTGTTGACAGTATGAATCAAAAGGCTTAAAATAAGGTCCTCATTGCACATGGGCTGAATTGTGTCATCCCTCCCCACCAACCTGCCCCACCAAATTCACATATTGAAGCCCCATGTGAATAGCTCACAATGTGACAGTATTTGCGGGTAGGACCTTTAAAAATTAACTTAAAATGAGGCCATCAGGATGGCCCTAATCCACTCTGACTAGTGTTCTTATAAGAGGAAGAAATTAAGAGACACCAGGGACACACTCATATGGAGGAGAGGCCACGTGAAAACACAGGGAATAGACGGCTGTCTACAAGTCAAGGAGAGAGGCCTCAGAAGAAACCAAATCTGCTGACACCTTCATCTTGGACTTCCAGCCTCCAGAGCTGTGAGGAAATGAATATCTGTTGTTCAAGCCACCTAGTCTGTCATATTTTGTTATGGCAGCCTGAGCAAACTAATACATATATCTAGAAACTTACTCTCAAACAATAATCAGAAATATGGTTAAAGATTTATAAAACTGCTAAGATACATGAGATAAGTCTGCACATTTTGGTCCATTTACTGTAAGTCAGACATGGTACTTGGTGAAAGATAAATTGAGGAGCAAAACAGCATGTCCCCCTCTTAGATCATATGTCTACATGGGAGATAAATACCAAATAAATGGGGCACATGCCTGCATCCTTGGTCAAACGCTGTAAAGCGAATGTTCAGGGTGAAATGAGAGGGTACAGTAGGGTAAAACCACGTACATTTGGGTGGGTGTTGGGGTAGCTGAATCAGGAGAGACTTCTGGAAGGTATGACAATTAAGCGACAACCTGAAGGATAAGCAGGGTTCATTGGGGAGCAGAGAATGCTTAAGGAGGAGACCATGTGTGCAGAAGCCCTGCCACAGAAAGCCTGCTGACGTGGAAGGAAGAGAAGCCTAGTGGGGAGCCCTGAGGGGAGTGGGGAGTCTGGGGTGTGAAGGCAATGGGGGTCTGGAAATCAGGGGACATCATAAGATGGGTAATCCTGAAACATACCTAAGTATGATAAAAGGCTTTGTGATCTAGGGTCATTTTCTTGCTTTTCCTGTTTAGTATTGTACATGTTTTCTATACTGATCACTTACTATATTGTCAGTAAAAATAATAATAATATGCTAAAAAATTGAGACTGGGACACAGAAGGACAAATACTTCATGATTCCACTTATATAACATTTCAGAAATGGTGAAGCTCCAAAAGCAAGGAATAGAATGGTGGGTGCCAAGGGCTGGGGAGGGGTATACTGGGGCAGTTGCTAACTAACAGGTATAACATTTCAGTGCACTGGTTAAGACTCCACGCTTCCCCTGCAGGGGGCGTGGTACCACCCTTTGCAGACGACTAAGACTCCACATGCCTCATGGTGCAGCCAAAATAAATAAATAAATAATAAGTTCTAGAGTTCTGCTGTACAACAGTGTGCCTAAAGGTAACAATACTGTATCGTACACTTAAAAATCTGCCAAAGAGGGTAAATCTCACGTTACATGTTCTTACCACATCAAAAATCTTAAAAATAAAATTGAAAAGATGTGAGACTGGGAGTGAAATGTATGTGTTTGTACAAATATTCTCTTCCATTGAGAGGCATAAAAAAATAGCCAATGGGAATTTGTGTATGTCTCAGGGTACTCAAACTGGGGCTTGATGACAACCTAGAGGAGTGGGATGGGGAGGGAGGCGGAAGGGAGGTTCAAGAGGGAGGTGACACGTGTATACCTATGGCTGATTCAAATGCAGAAACCAACTTAATACTGTAAAGCAATTATCCTTTGATTAAAAATAAACACACACACATAAAAAGCACTCCAATTGGTTACATGGAAATTTTCTCACTTTTAAAAATGTTTTCTTAGTAAAGCAAGCTTTACTTTTGGAATTCTATATGCCGCCCTTCTAATGCAATTTCCCCCACAAAGACTTGAATCAATGCCCTAAATAGCTTTTTTTTTTTTTCAAGGTGTGGAATGTCACCTCCATGTCCATGGATCAACCTGATCCATCTATTCCTGTGCTGTGACGCAGGTCCTCGTGTGAGGCATGGGATCCCCCACACTCTGAGCTCATGACCTGGGCTCCCCGGCTCCCAGGCTACAAAGGCTGCAACAGGCATGGACTTGTGGAGCAATTATCACCCAGGAGTTAATAGTGCTGCCTCTCACTAGAAAATAGTGCTCTGAAAATCCTTTGCACTCTTGACTCCAAGCCATAGGTTCTTGCCTTTTGAAAATATAGTTATGTAACACCTTCACTCCAAGAACTACTTGAAGTTTTTTATTCTGGGTTTAATTATAATCACCCTTCAATTGTACCCCTCCTGCCCTCTGAGTAAATGCAAGCACCTGAGCATGATGAGAAATAAGTGGGGAAAAGATCCAGGTGTTGAGATAATTGAGACCCATGTTCAATCTTAGTGCACTGTGTGTATCAGGGACCCTGGGGACCAGGCCTTATCTCTAATCTCTGAACAAATCCTACAAGGGAGTCATTCTTCCCCTTTCACAGATGAGGAAAACGAATCTTAGTTTGGCTAAGAGACTTGCCTAAGACTTACATGACTAGTGACTTTACGGAGAGGTAAATGCTTAAGCATAACATGTCTCTTCCTTGGATTATTGTTGTTGTTTAGTGACTAAGTCACGTCTGACTGTGACCCCACAGAATGGAACCTGCCAGGATCCTCCGTCTATAAGATTTTCTAGGCAAGAATACTGGAGTGGGTTGCCATTCCCTTCTCCAGGGGATCTTCCCAACCCAAGGATTAAATCTGCATCTCCTGCTTGTAACGCTGATTCTTTACCACTGAGCCACCTGGGAAGCCCCTTAATCGGATTAATAATCCCAAACTTTTATCTTCAACAACAGCAACAGTTTCATTCTATTTCTAAGTGAAACATGGCTTTAAATAATGTACCGGTTATAACAAAATCCTATTACAAAAGTAATAATAATTTGTAGGTCTTTGGGAAATAGTCTAAATGAATTTTATGTGAGGAATATTTTATCATGTAGTCTAACTGCCTATCAACAGAGCCAAGAGATTTATAAATTAGTCAACTAGCATTATACGGAAACAGCATCAGGAAAAAAGTGTTCAACTGGTAAAATGGTAGGTTGATACCATCCACTGGACATCCTTTGGAGAAACTAAAAGACAATTTAAACTCTGACACATAAGGAAAAAGAGGAGGAGGAGGGAGAGGAGGTAGGAAAGAGAAGGGGAGGGAAAGTGCTTACTAGGTGCCAGGCACTGTTCTAAACACACTGCACACATTACTCACTGAATGCTAACAAGACCTGCATGATGTCTGTACTGTTTTCATCAATCCCATTTACACAGAGGGACTCTGAGACAGAGAGAGGCTATGCTGCCAGCAGTAAACACTGGGAGGCACCTCAGAGCCCTCACTCTTACTCACTCCACTCTGCTGCCTTCCCAGAAACTCCTCTGTCGAGGCATTGCCTGGAGAATCCCAGGGATGGGGGAGCCTGGTGGGCTGCCGTCTATGGGGTCGCACAGAGTCGGACACGACTGAAGCGACTTAGCAGCAGCAGCAGCAGCACTGATAGTAGAAGAGAGGAAACAAGTCCAGGGAACATTATGATGAAAGCTCCCCTGTAGAATTGTCACTGATGCCCGAAATGTATTACGAATTTCTCTGGATCAAGTTTTGTCTCCTCTTGAAATGGAATACAAATTTAAGCTGAAAAACAAGGAACCACATTAGTCACGAAACTTTAGGGCATTCCCCTCTTTTCAGGTGTGAGAAATCCTCTAAGGGGGCCAAGGCCCACCCTACCCCTCTAGTGAGCAGCTAGTGGAGGACTACCACTCTAGTGAGTGTCGAGAGTGTGTAACAACCCTTAGGTCAATCAGGGAAAAAAAATTAAAATTAGATATATCTTCTACAGCTTCCTTCCCTGGTAGCTCAGCTGGGAAAGAATCTGCCTGAATGCTGGAGATCCTGGTTCAATTCCTGGGTCAGGAAGATCTGCTGGAGAAGGGATAGGCTACCCGCTCCAGTATTCTTGGGGTTCCCCGGAGGCTCAGATGGTAAAGAATCTGCCTGCAATACAGAAGACCTGAGTTCGATCTCTGGGTTGGGAAGAACCTCTGGAAAAGGAAACAGTTACCCACTCCAGTATTCTGGCCTGGAGAATTCCATGGACAGAGGAGCCTGGTGGGATACAGTCCATGGGGTCACAAAGAATCGGACATGACTGAGCGACTTTCACTTCACTTCACTTCTGCAGCTTTAAATTGAGACTATAAAGACAGAATATAAAATTGGTTTAAAGGTGATTGCTTTTAAAAAGGAAAAAAAAAATCCCTTGGGGTGCAGATAGGTAAGAGGTTTATTTTGAACCTTCTCAAATGATATGATGTGGGCCAGTACATGTTGTGCCTATGTGAGCATCGAAAAAGCACTGAGAAAGCCCAAGGTCAGGGAACTCAGTTCCCCCTTGAAGAGGTCTATCATTCGGCATAATCCTCACTTCCACTAGGCCCTAACTGTGTAGAACAAGGCTAAGAGAACCACAGTAATCTGAAGATGACTAGAAAGTCAAATCAACTATTTAAAATTCACTTTCAGTGAGTAGAATAAATAGGGATATGGAGATTTTTCTACTTCAAGTTTGTATTCATGTGACAATGGAGGGAGGAAGATTTGTTCAATAATGAGAAAGATGAAAATATTTTTTTTTCACACAAGCACCTCAGGACAGTAAAGTTAGATTTTTAATTTGATGTAAATCAGCAATCACAGATTATAATGAGTCTTGTCAAAAAAGTAGTGTGTGTTCCCTATAATCTAAGAAATTAGTAATAAATTTCAGGCATCAGAAACAATTCTACAGGGGAGCTTTTATCATAACGCTCCATGGACTTGTTTCCTCTCTTTTACTATCAGTAGATGCCAAAAGTAGTAGTGTTCTCTAAGACGGAGCAAGCTTTATATCTTGTCTACCTCATTCTTTCTGCCAAATTTGTTATTTTCCACTAGCTTGGACATGCCACAAGCACAGACGCCATATGTCTTCTTTTCCCTTGTAATCCTATCGTGCCTTGAACAACAACTGGTGCACAGTAGGTGTTCAATAAATATGTTTAATGATTTAATGTTCCATCACTATGGTTTTGCAAGAACCGTGAGGCTGAAGAGCCATAGTGGAAACCACATGCAAATAGGAAAGAAGGGGAAAATTCTTCGCATGAATATAAAACTGATGGATGTAGGCTACTAACAGGTTGCAACAAGGGAGGAGCCTTTGAGTGGAGAAGGGGGGAGAGAAAAAAAAAAGATAAGGCTAAGAGTAAGAGTAAGCTTTTTTCTTTTAAGTTATTTTTTCTGAGCTCAAAGCAAAACACAAAACTTGAAAACCTAACTGCTCTCATAGCTCTAAAGTAAGAAAAATTTGAGCACATTTAGAGTCAGGAAAAGTTAAGTATCCTACAGATTCACTTCAGAAATAGATGGCATTGTGTGAGTAGGGATGAAGAATCAGGCCCTCCGTTCTCCAGGACTCTGCCTATTTTGCCCGGGGTCCCCCAATCTGCGTTCTGTTTTGTGCTTTCTCTACTCAGTTAGGTCATCATGTTTCACCTGTGCTTTTGTTTCCTTAAATAAACACGTGCTTTCTGCATGCTAGTCTGCTAATTATGGAATTGTCAACTCAGAGAATCTAAACAGGTTAACTCGGCCAAATGCCCAAAGCCAGTATGAGCAGGAAAAGATATATGGACCCTCTTTAGAAATGTTATACAAAGAAATTCTGCTATTCTCCAATAGTTTTAGGCAAACAACATTGCAACCCACAAGTAGATTCTCTAAATAAGGTAGATCATCTTAGTTTTTAAAGTCTAGTAAATGCTAAAATCTATTCAAGAAACTATATTTTTATGTCATGTTTATTTGTTTTCATATTTTGGTGGCTCCAAAGGGCTGTTGTGATAAACTGTGAACCTCATTTTTTTCTCTTTGTTTCTCTCTGGTTCTCACTATTTGGCTAAACACTAGTCATATTCCTGGTTCACTCATTAGGAATACCTCCCTCAGTGTGGGCCATAAAAGATTAAAACATGAGCATAATAAGCAAGGGTTTATTTTATAACAGAATTATGGAAAATGAGACTAGAAGGGTTCTTGTAGATCATCCAGTGCAACCTCTGTCCTTTTTCACTTAAAGAACCTGGAGTTCAGGGAAGTGTTGAAATGCACCCTTGGTCCCTGATTATGCTTTTTAAGAGAACTATTTTTCAAATATTTGTGTCTCAAAGAGGTCTCATTCCTCAAACTTGCTGATCATTGGGAGTAAAAGACTGCTTTACATGCTCTAATATACTTCACAACATTATGCTTCTGGGAACTTTAGAGCTAAAAATAAAATAACATCACTCCCAAAACTTACTTGGTTCTGGAGTTAGCATAGCAGGGGGTTGGGGAAATATCCTCTGGTAGCCGGACTTCTACGTGCACATGGACCCACTGCCGAGTCCACACCTGGTCAGGTCCACCCATTCCCCTCTCAAGAGCTCTCCTGTCCCCTGCCTAGCCATGGAAAAACAGTGCTGAGGGTGGTAGAAGATTGGCTTTCTCTCCCACCAGGAAACTAAATGAGAACCAGAAGAAAGAGTACATCAAATTGATCAGGGGTAGTGATTTATTAAGTCGAATCCCCAATTCCTTAGATGCCACCAAATAGTGGAGCTATTTTCAGTATTTCAAAAAGACTGCTGGAAATCAAACAGTGATTCACACCAGTGCTACACAGACTATAACATCAGGTTTCTTTCCTTTGGCTCGAATTATATTACCTCTCAATAGGATTATCCCAGGCTTATCAGGAGCTCTGAGTAGCAGTTAAATATATCTTAGGTTGCTAAAAGTGAAGGAATCATTACTTAACAGATGAAAATCGGGTCCCTTGGAGGACAAGATAAAATGATAAAAGGGATTTTTTGTGAGTATAAAAAAAGGTTTGGAAGCACTCATTTCAACCAAAGAAAACTTTATATCATAGGACCCTCAAAAAAATTGAAGAGAAACCCCCTCCCCTAGTTCAGTTCTCCCCTGGTTCCATTGTAACAACTCACTGGGCAGGGCAGGGAGCTTTTCCTGTAACTGGCGTCTCGTGATCCACGGCGGTCCCGGACTCCTCGCTCATCCTCCTCTATCCAGCTGTGACCCCAGAAGCTGCTCATCCATTTGGCAAAAGACACATCATCATCATCATCATCATCATCTTTGTGCTCCATGTAAAGGTGCTTCAGAATATCCAAGGCCTGTCCCTAAATCTAGCAGAGAGAAATATCACCCAACAGGGCTGACTTGATGAAACCCAGGATCTCCCCAAGAGACAAAACGAAACTGATGTTTTCAAATGGTCTCTGATAATGGAATCCTTAAAGGAGAAAGATTTACTAAACAACCACTTCACAATCAGGCAGCCTCTGGTAATGTCTATTTATAAATTGTGCAGCCCACAGTCCCCTCCCCTCCCCCTGTCTTTTTAAATTGAGAGGCTTTTTAATCCTTCCATTGCTGGGGTTGTGCCTCGAAGCCGAAGGGTGGGAAGTACAGTCCACTGCCTGGTTTTCCCTGTGCTTTGTTGCTGATGGCATGTGATGGCCTCTCCAGCTGTCAATGGTGATAGAGCATGACCCTCATAATATGCCTGTCAGCTCCAGGCCAGCTCTAAAACGGGGCCACTTACAAGGGACAGACTGCAGCCTGCAAGATAGCCGGCTATTGGTATGTCATATCTAGAGCCAGATTCTCCTAATAAATAAATTTGATACTGAAATAAAATCTAGCTCCTGGGGAAAAAAGGTTTTCTTTTGATGTGCTATTTATACATGTACAAAGGTAAAGGATATGCAATGTGCAAATCTTACGTGTACGGTCTGATGAATTTGTACATACATATACCCCTCTAATGACCGCAACTACTCAGGTGAAGACATTCCCAGGACCCTGGCAGTCTCCCTCTTTCCCCATTCTAATCTCATCTCCCTCCAAAAGGTTAAGATTTCTGACCTCTATCACTGTAGATTAATTTTGCCTGTTTTTGACCTTTCAATGGAATTATATAGTATTATTCTGTGTCACAACATCATGTTAGTGAAGTTTATCCTGGCTTTTATAGTAACAGTAGTTCATGCTACATAGTATTATACAGTATGATTGTCCAACTTTTTAAAAATGCAGTCTACTATTGATCTTTCGGGGCTGTCTTATTTGGGTTGTTTCCATTTAGGGCTGTTATTAATAGAGCTTCTGTGAACATTAGAGTCTCTCTTAGTAGGCTTCTTCTTCCCCAAGGTAAGGAGAATATTACATTTATTGAGCCCCTACTTTGTGCCAGGTATGGAGTCAAGTATCTTACATATGTTATTTTCATTATTAACAACCCTGTGCTTGGGGTATTTTCGTCATATTTTATAGGTGAGGAAATTTAATTCATAGATCATCACTTTCCTAAGGTGAAATTACTTCTGAGCAGCATAGCCAAGTTTGAAGCAAGAAGTAAGCCCAGGTTCTTTCCACTGTTCTGCCAGTATTCCAAGAAAATTTTGCTAAATTTTATATTTTTAAATAGAAGCATTCTTGGACATTTTCCATATAAAGTTTCTTCCTTGAGCTATAAAAATTGACTTAACTGTAACCAATGTTCCTAGAGTACTATTCTACAACTTACCTTACTAAGGGAAAGTAACCAGTGCACAAGATGGCTTATATTTTAATTTTTTGCTTTAAATTATAGGGTTCATGCTGGTTACTTTGTAATATTTTTATTCAAGAATGGAGGCAGCCTGGCTTCTCAGTGACCCAGATGAGAAAGGAAAATATATAATTCTGTCATCACTGTTGGTTGTCTCTGTCATTAAAGAAAGAAATCAGATAATTTTCCTTGGGGAAACAGAACGAGGTTTGTCCACAAAAGCTGACTATGGAGGGACTTCTTTTTTTCTGTTTCTCTTAAGACAAAACTGTTTTCTTCCAATTTCTGAAAAAAAAAACAAACAAACATCTGGGCAGGGGGTGGAGAACCCAGAGCAGATAATATCTAATTACTTCAAAGTATTGTAGGGGAAAGGAAATAGGACTTCATCTTAAAACCTCTTTGAATAATATCTGTCTCTTGCACTTCTGAGTGTGAAAGTCATTCAGTCGAGTCTGACTCTTTGTGACCCCATGGACTATACAATCCATGGAATTCTCCAGGCCAGAATACTGGAGTGGGTAGCCTTTCCCTTCTCCAGGGGATCTTCCCAACCCAGGGATTGAACCCAAGTCTCCCACTTTGCAGGTGAATTCTTTACCAACTGAGTCACCAGGGAAGCCCAAGAATACTGGACTGGGTGGCCTATCCCTTCTCCAGGGGATCGTCCTGACCCAGGAATTGAACCAGGGCCTCCTGCATTGCAGGCAGATTCTTTGCCAGCTGAGCTACCAGGGAGCTCTCCCCTTAACATCCTATGTGCTCACAGGGTATGGGCGCTCACTCACTATGTGCTCACTCAGCCGTATCCAACTGTTTGCGACCCTATGGACTGTAGTCCCCCAGGCTTCTCTGTCCATGAGATTTTTCCCGGCAAGAATACTGGAGTGGGTTGCCATTTCCTACTCCAGGGTATTTTCCCAACTCAGGAACTGAACCTGAGTCTCTTGCATCTCCTATCTTGACAGGCAGTTTCTTTACCACTAATGCCACCTGGGAAGCCCTTAATGCCTTACAGGCAAAAACAATTCAGATATTGGAAATGTGCAGAAAAAAGGTATGTGTTTATATATATATATATGCTGCGGGGTCGCACAGACTGAAGTTGTGTCCAACTCTGTGCGACCCCATAGATGGCAGCCCACCAGGCTCCGCCGTCCCTAGGATTCTCCAGGCAAGAACACTGGAGTGGGTTGCCATTTCCTTCTCCTATATCTGTATATACACATATACATACACACACACACACACACACACACACATATATATATGTGAATTTATTATGAGGAATTGGTTCATGAAATTATAGACTGGAAACACCACAATCTGCCAGTCTGCTAGCTGGAGACCCAAGAAAGCAAGTGGTGTAATTCAATCTGAGTCCAAGGGCCTCCATGGAAAGCAAGCATGTAAGTCCCAGTCCAAGTACAGAGACAATGAGATGAGATAGCTCAGTTCAAGCAGTGAGGAAAGAAAAAAGGGTGAATTTCGCCTTCATTTGCCTTCTGTTCTATGCCAGTCCTCAACTGATTGTATGATGCCCACCCACAATGGCCAATTTATTTTACTGAGCCCACTGATTCAAATGCTAATCTTATCTAGAAACATCCTCACAGATATCCCCCCAAATAATGTTTAGTGTAGGTACCCCCATAGCCAGTAAAATTGACATATAAAATTATCACAAAGGAACTAATCCCATTCCCAAGAATCCACCCTCAGGATCTACTCATCTTCTAAAAGGCCCCATCTCCAAATACATCTCTCACAATAAGAATCAAGCTTTAACACAAGAACTTTGGAGGACCACAGACATTCAGTCCACAGGAAGCTGCCTACATGACCAGTACCCAGTAAAAACCCTGGGCATTAAGTCTTTAATGAGCCTTTGAACAATGTGTCACACATGTTAGTTCACACTTACTGCTGGTAAAATTAAGCACATCTTATGGGAGTGAAATGGAAAGGGAATTTTGGAAGCTTATTCCTGGTATCCTTCAGACTTCACCCAATATGTCTTTCCCTGATCCTATATCCTCTCAGTGCAATAAATTTTATCCACAAGTACAACTATGTGATGAGTCTTGTGAATTATTCCAGCAAATCTCTGAACTAGGGGGTGGCAGTTGGTGCCAAAAGTGGGATTCACTAAAACAACCCCAACTCACTGAAATATGGCTAAAGCAGTGTCTGGAAAAAGGATGAAGGGGACATAATAATAAACTTTTGATGCAAACTGGCTACTTAGTCATCTGTGGTATGAAACATCAGCAGAGATGATGTCTGTTGTTGAGAAAGGTAAAGATTACCTATGAATTTCAAAATGATACAGGTTAAGTCCAGGAGAATCCACTCATTGAAGGTATTGATTGCTTTTGGCAATGGTAGCTAGTGACAAGATTAAAAATTGCAGTTGCAACCTGGGTGATGCCTTAGGGTTTTGTTCTCTCCTCCCAGTGGGAGGGGAAAAGATTGTCAGTGCCAAGGCTAAAGCAAGCTTCAGATAAACCAGAGATAAAGGAGAAGGGAAAAGCAATACTCTGTCCTCTGGTACAGCTGCTGCTGCTGCTAAGTCGCTTCAGTCACTTCCAACTCTGTGCGACCCCAGAGACAGCAGCCCATCAGGCTCCCCCGTCCCTGGGGTTCTCCAGGCAAGAACACTGAAGTGGGTTGCCATTTCCTTCTCCAATGCATGAAAGTGAAAAGTGAAAGTGAAGTCGCTCAGTTGTGTCCAACTCTTAGCAACCCCATGGACTGCAGCCCACCAGGCTCCTCCGTCCTTGGGATTTTCCCAGCAAGAACACTGGAGTGGGTTGCCATTGCCTTCTCCATCTGGTACAGCAGCCCCTTACATTCCAGCTGGGATTTCTCAGCAGCTGTAATGCCAATCCTGAAAAGTGTTCAGGGGGTTGTACAAACTTGCAATGAAAAAAAGAAAGAGGGAGAGAGAAAAAATGGGAGAGACTTTTTAAAAAATGTGTTTTTTTGTGTGTGGCTACTACTTCTGGATGTATGATAAAAACTGATGTAAAATACTATATGCCTATAATTTCATACATGTTAGAGGGATTATCCCAATCAGGGAAAGCTCCCCAATAAAAGGTGTTGGTAGAACATAAAATCCTTGCTTTTTGGTGCTGGTAAATGGGTTAAAATTTAAATGCTAGCTATTGAAATCTCACAGCTGATTGTTTTTGCTAAGATTTTTGCCTGTTGGACACTATAAGAAAGGTAGACAACATAAAAAGAGAGAAAATCTCTATAGGAAAATCTACTTTTGAGTTTTAAAAGTCAGGTTTTAATTTGCTAATAAGTTCTTGCAAAATCAGATGTCTAATTCTTAGATGCTGATAATTTTCCAGCCTAATGTGCATATTTTTGAGTTGGTCAATTTGAACTTTAAGTCTGGCAGGATAAAAGGGGCTTTGAACCTCACTGGCCCAGTAGTCTCTTGGCTTTGCGCTGCTAAAGAAGAAAAGTCCTTTTTGGAATCCTGGATTCAGAGATCCTATTTACCTGGACCTAAAGGGAGGCTGAGGGGCTTTCCAGGTGGCTCAGTGGTAAAGAATCTGCCTGCCAGTGCAGGAGCCATAGGAGATGTGGGTTCAATCCCTGGGTCGGGAAGATCCCCTGGAGGAGGAAACAGCAACACACTTCAATATTCTTGCCTGGGAGATCCCATGGACAGAGGAACCTGGCGGCTCCAAGGAGGCTGCATAGTGTTGGACACAACTGAATGACTGAGCATGCATGCAACGTCACATAATGATTGCAAGAGACTGTTCCAACTTCTGAAAGCTCAATGAATAGAATTCAGGCTCTGGCAGATGAAAGACATCCTCCCCTTCCACCTTGTGGGGCCGTAAACTATAAAAACATTATGGATGCTTACTGAACCCTATGGGTCACTTGCAGATGTCCATGGGAAAGGGTTTGTTCTCTGACGGGACCATCTGAAACCAAGATGCTAGTAACTATCTAACGTAGGGATGAATTGCATCTGAGATGATTAATCATAAACTTGTGATTCCTGTCAAAACTCCAAGTTGGGAGAGAGCACATTACAGGGAGTGGGACCTCTTGACCCACTCCTAAAAGATAGGGTTCTCACCCCCCTTCCCAAGGATATCTCACAGTTATTGACTTGTGTTTGGGTTTTACTAATAACATTATTGACAACAGTGGACCGGTAACCTGACTCTAATTCACTCACCTTTCTTTGTTAGGAATTTTTAGTATTAAATCCCCAAACAGAGATTGAGCTTCTCCAGGCTATTTACCAAATAAATGATCAGGATGATAGGGATTGGGGTTATGTAAATCACATTCTGCAAACTTGAAAATTCAGGATTTTGTCCTGCAAGTTCCTGAACATGATGTGTCTTTCTGGTTAAGTTTATTAAAAATGTTTTTCTATCTAAATTTATCTATTCCTCTATTTGAATTTATTAAATTAATACTTATTAAGTGGACTGCAGGGTGTCAGTTGTGAGCCGCACTTCAACAACAGATCACAAAAGAAATTAAAATAGAGAAAAATTAAATACTTACAGGTCCCATGGGCAGGTCAAGGCAGAGTGCAGACGGAGAGAAGCAGGGCCTGGGGAACATGTTTTTATTAGAGTTTATAGGGTAGAGTGCTTTGCAGTTTCCAGGCTAAGGCCAGATTGGTCACTTCAAACCAAAAAAGCAGTGCTTTGACAAGTCCCATTATGACCAACCTAGATAGCATATTGAAAAGCAGAGACATTACTTTATATGGAATTTAGAAAGATGGTAACGATAACCTTGTATGCGAGACAGCAAAAGAGACACAGATGTATAGAATAGTCTTTTGGACTCTTGGGAGAGGGAGAGGGTAGGATGATTTGGGAGAATGGCATTGAAACATGTATAATATCATATAAGAAATGAATCGCCAGTCTAGGTTCGATGCAGGATACAGGATGCTTGGGGCTGGTGCACTGGGATGACCCAGAGAGATGGTATAGGAAGGGAGGTGGGAGGGGGGTTCAGGACTGGGAACACGTGTATACCCATGGCGGATTCATGTTGATGTATGGCAAAACCAATAGAATATTGTAAAGTAAAAAAGAAAAAAAAAGTTCAAAAAAAAAAGAAAAGCAGAGACATTACTTTGCCAACAAAGGTGCGTCTAGTCAAGGCTATGGTTTTTCCTGTGGTCATGCATGGATGTGAGAGTTGGACTGTGAAGAAGGCTGAGCGCCGAAGAATTGATGCTTTTGAACTGTGGTGTTGGAGAAGACTCTTGAGAGTCCCTTGGACTGCAAGGACATCCAACCAGTCCATTCTGAAGGAGATCAGCCCTAGGATTTCTTTGGAAGGAATGATGCTAAAGCTGAAATTCCAGTACTTTGGCCACCTCATAAGAAGAGTTGACTCGTTGGAAAAGACTCTGATGCTGGGAGGGATTGGGGGCTGGAGGAGAAGGGGATGACAGAGGATGAGATGGCTGGATGGCATCACCAACTCGATGGACGTGAGTATGAGTGAACTCCGGGAGTTGGTGATGGACAACAGGCCTGGCATGATGCGATTCATGGGGTTGCAAAGAGTCGGACACGACTGAGCAACTGAACTGAACTGAATTGAAGAGAGTGTAAAAAGAAGGCACTGGGAGGCAGGGGAGAATGTTGATTGCAAGGGCCTTTGAGGAAGTCATATCAGGAACTTACATTTCCTGTGATTCTGTAAACTGCCATCTAGGGCATGGGTTTACCTAAGGGGACTACTGTCAGTTTAAGGTCACTGCTGGCCCCTTGGCCAAACAAAATGGATGTTGAGACACAATAGCATGGAGAAGCTTAGCTAAATTCTCAACAGTCTCCTTATTCCAAACCCTTCCTGCTGAAAAGTCTAGATCAGAATAAAATATGATTGGGAAAAAATGTAAAGTTAAGATTACTGCATGAGACATACTGATTAAGTGATAACACAGAAAAAACAAAATGCCAGTACCTGTGAGATGCAGGGATAGGTGGGCATCAGTGATTTCTACTTTTTATAACTGCTGTGTTTCAGAACTGCTCCGGGGGGAATTCTCCGGCAGTCCAGTGGTTAGGACTCTGTGCTTTCACTTCCAGGGCCTAGAATTCAATCCCTGTTCAGGAAACTAAGATCCCATAACTCTCCTGGCACAGCCAGAGAGAGAGAGAGAGAGAGAGAACTGCTCCTCCACATCAATATTGCCTTCACAAGATGCTTTGAGGTCTTGAATGCAAACAGACTGCTGAGCCTATGATCACACCTAACAGTGCTGACTGTGACACAGCAGGGGATGTCCTCAGCTTCTGCGTTTCCACGAAGAACACCTGCAGAGCTGTCCCCACTCGTGAAGCAAATGAACTGATGTCAAAGACAAGCAAAACTGATCGAAACTGCCTTCCTCCTGGAAATGCTTCCAAAACTAGGGACTCGGGACTTTCCCGGCAGTCCAGTGGTTAGGACTTCAAGCTTCCACTGCCAGGGGCGTGGGTTCAATCCCTGGTTGGGGAACTAAGATCCCAATGCTGTATGGTGCCACCCAAATAAATAAATAAAACTAGGAACTCAACTGAATTATTTGGACTAGATAGAAGGCCCTAAGGCATAAGGACTCACAGTGGGAAGCCACACTGGAGGCCCCATTAACCTGTTTTGCCTGACTAATGTGTGCCTTCATTGGTGTGACTTAACAAGTGCACACTTTTTGTTTCCAAGGGTGCTCTCTGGAATTGTTATTTCTTGTATGTGTACCCTGACTATCATGGACCACCTCAACTTACCAGAATTGTTTTGTGCCTAAATTGATGGCTCAGGCCAGGTTAAGAAAAGGTTAATATAAATACTTAAGAAGAAAGCCACCTAGCTTTCTAAGACTGACCTTTATTTTCAATAGGATTTGTTTAAATTGGCTAAATCCAGGATCCCTGGAGGGCCATAATGAAAAGTCAGTATTGCAGGATGCTTTCATCCTACTGCGTGGGTCCTACTGATAATAATTTTGCTCTAAAAATGCCTTGCCCAAGAAGGTGGATGCTGCAGGAAAAAAAGGTAACACAGTAGTCTGATGCTGCCTATCCTTAGAAAGGACTCCTTGCAAGGTTGGCCCTTACCTAGTATCTGGGAACTTGGCTGGCCATCCGTCCTCTGTAGTGATGTAAAAATTTCCCTAACTGGAACCCTCTTACACTGTTGGTGGGAACATAAATTGGTGCAGCCACTAGGGAAAACAATATGGAGGTTCCTCAAAAAACTAAAACTAGAGTTGCCGTATGATCCAGCAATCCCACTTCTGGGCATATGCTGCTGCTGCTGCTAAGTCGCTTCGGTCATGTCCGACTCTGTGCAGCCCCATAGATGGCAGCCCACTAGGCTTCTCTGTCCCTGGCATTCTCCAGGCAAGAACACTGGAGTGGGTTGCCATTTCCTTCTACAGTGCATCCATGCATGCTAAGTCGCTTCCATCTCTGTGCGACCCTATGGACAGCAGCCCACCAGGCTCCTCCGACCATGGGATTCTCTATGCAAGAATACTGGAGTGGGTTGCCATTTCCTTCTCCATCTGGGCATATATCCAGATAAAACTATAATTCAAAAAGATAAATGTAGCCTTATGTTCATCAGTTCAGTTGCTCAGTCATGTCCGACTCTGAGACCCCATGAATCGCAGCACACCAGGCCTCCCTGTCCATCACCAACTCCCAGAGTTCACTCAGATTCATGTCCATCGAGTCAGTGATGCCATCCAGCCATCTCATCCTCTGTTGTCCCCTTCTCCTCCTGCCCCCAATCCCTCCCAGCATCAGTCTTTTACAATGAGTCAACTCTTCTCATGAGGTGGCCAAAGTACTGGAATTTCAGCTTTAGCATCATTCCTTCCAAAGAACACCCAGGGCTGATCTCCTTCAGAATGGACTGATTGGATCTCCTTGCAGTCCAAGGGACTCTCAAGAGTCTTCTCCAACACCACAGTTCAAAAGCATCAATTCTTCGGCGCTCAGCTTTCTTTACAGTCCAACTCTCACATCCATACATGACCACTGGAAAAACCACAGCCTTGACTAGATGGACCTTTGTTGGCAAAGTAATGTCTCTGCTTTTCAATATGCAGAACTATTTACAAGAGCCAAGACTGGAAACAACCTCTCAGTTGACAGATGAATGGATAAAGAAGATGTGGTTTATATATACAATGGAGTATTACTTAGTCATAAAAAGAACAAAATAATGCCATCTGCAGCTACACAGATGGACCTAGGGATTATTATACTAAGTGAACAAGACAGAAAGGGAAAGACAAATACCATATCATAACACTTACATGTAGAATCTAAAACATAAGAATGAATTTATTTACAAACAGAAGCAGACACACAGAGAAGAGACTTGTGGTTGCCAGGGTAGGGGGCAGGGGATGACTGGATTGGGAGTTTGGAAGTAGAAGATGCAAACTACTATATACAGAAAGAATAAACAAGGTCCTACTATATAGCACAGGAAACTATATCCAATATCCTGTAATAAACCATAAGGGAAAACAATATGAAAAAGAATATATGTGTGTGTGTGTGTGTGTGTGTATAACTGAGTCACTTTGCTGTACAGCAGTAATTAATACTGTAAATCAACTAGACTTTAATCAAAATAAATTAATATATATATATATACACAAAACTAAATCAACTTGCTATATACTGGAAACTAACACAATACTATAAATTAACTATACTCAATTTAAAAAGAAAGAAAAAAAAAAAAACTTTCCCTAAGTGATAAGAGTGGCCTATACTGCTTATACAACCAATGTGATTTATGCTGAGCAACTGCCTTTCTTGTGAAAGTCTAGACTTTTGGTACATGCCAGGCAGTGCATGCCTACATGACCAGCCTCCAGCAAAAGCTTTGGGTTCTAAGGCACCAGTGAGCTTCCCTGGGAAACAACACTTGGCACATGTAATTACAACGCATTGCTGGAGGAATTAAGCACACAGTGTGTGACTCCCCTAGGAAAGGACTTCTGGAAGCCTGAGATACGTTTCCTCTAGACTTGACCTAAGCACATTTCCACTTTGCTGATTTTGCTTTGTCTCTTTTCACTGTTATAAATCTTAGCTACGATTACAGCTACATGCTGAGCCCTGTTAGTTTTTCAGTAAGCCAGCACACGTGGTGGTATTTTCTGGGACTGCCCAGTGCAGGAAGGAAAGACAATTCTTCAAACATGTGGCCAAAAAATTTTCCCAAAGTAAACAGATAAGTTTACCACCAAAAGAAAAAATATTCAGCCTCCATTATATGGAGTTAGTCCATCTCGATTTCCTCCCCTCTCCACCGTCCCCGCCCAGTTAAGCCGCTTTCTTTAAAAGTGTGAGAGAAAGATGGTTCTCCACTTTGCCTGTCCTAAAGTTCTTACGACAAACCTGGCACAGCAAAGGAGCCGCAGCAAACGTCAAGCCTCAGCAGCTGGGGGAGAATGGCTCTTGGTCCCGTCCTGGAAGCCAGGGCCCGAGAGGAAGCCATGCAGCACTCTGCGAGCCCAGCTGCCAGCTTGACCGGGCAGAGGTTTGGACACCTGCCTTGGGGAGATGCTGCCAGGGGCACAGGACCAAAGGGAGCTGCCCTTTTGACCCTGCTCTAACGCTCTGCCTTGCCAAGCCAGTGTTTACACAGTGTCAAGTGGCTGAGACAGCTGCAGCTTTCTAGACAGTTTGAGTGTGCTTTTTTATTTTTCTTGTACTTATTGTGAAAGGAATTATCTTCTCAAAGACGGTAGAACACCAGTAGTGTGTGTGTTCCCATAAAGTAATCAGACATAAAGGGTGCCCAAGTGACAATGATCCTTGGCCTGTGTAAAAATGAAGTGGCTTTGCAGTGCCCTCTTTCATATTCGCTGCTTCAGAAGACTGCAATAATGAAAAGATGATTTTGCTTTTATTTCATTCTTCATTTATTTCCTTTCGTTATTTCATTTCATTCCCTTTATTTATTTCATTCTCCATAGCCCCTACCTATTCATTTATTTTTAGTTCATTTTTTCTTTTTATTCTTGACAGTTAAAAGGAAGAATTATTCATTACACTGCTTTCAACTTTGCCAAGCCAGTTTCACTCTGGAAAAGAAATGCTATGTACAGAGCTAAGGTGCTACTTTTTTTTTTTTTTTTTTTAAGTACATCAATGGTTTTGAGACAGTTTTCACTTGCCAGGGAGCAGTGCTTGACTACTTGACACTGTGTGCTGTGTTCCATTTAATGTCCTGATTATCAGAATGCTCTTTTGCATGCAACATATCCTAATATCATCCATTTCCGTGATTCTTATCCAGTTACACTTTGAAGTGTGCAACCCTTTCGAGGTGACTACCAAAGATACTGATTGTTGCCTAACCAAGTGTCCTAAAGCATGTACATGAAAGTACATCATGATCATTTTTTATTCTACAAAGTTGTGTAATTTACATAATGAAAACTATTTTTAAAGTATTCAACTGCTGATGCAAAAAAAAATATGAAGGAAAGAAGGTATGTTTTCAGAGGTTTGCCTACTAGAATATTGGTTGTATAAATATCCAGTTACTTTGGCATTAAGCAATCATTAAGTTCTGCAGGACTTCGGCTAATGAGACTTTATGACAGTCCAAGTTTTTAAATGTTGTAAAAGTTTTTTTTAAAAACAATACCTCACCTGTTTCACAAGAGACCTTTAGAGACAGCATTAATTCTCATCTGTCAGAGATGGAATCTCTGTGGCTTTGTCTCCAGGAGTATTATTAATTGTATGATTTCTCAAGATCTTTTTGATCTCTGAGCACCTATTACTCTATAAAAGATTAAACACACTATTTGTTAAAATTTACCACTTTGTAAAAAACTTGATCAGTTCAGCTCACCAGTGTGTCATACTTCAGAAAAGACTTCCTCCCAGTTATTAACTGCAATTTCACACAGTTTAAGGATAGTGCCTCAGCACCTCCTCTTGTGTCCACAAGCCTCCCCATAAAAAGTGCTCCAGAGAAGAACGGGAGGAATTAGACTCCTGTGAGCCTGACTTCTTCTCTTTTTTTGTCACACCAAGTAGCACCTGGGATCTTAGTTCCCGGGCCAGGGATTGAACCCGTGCCCCTGCAGTGGAGGAGTTTTAACCACTGGATTTCCAGGGAAGTCTCTGTGAGTCTCACTTCTTAATAGGGTCAAATTTTGCAATGTAAAATAAAGAAGTGGATCACCAAACATTTAACAGAAATTGTGACAAAATACTTAAGACATTTAGAAAAATAAACTGGAAAAATTAAATTTTGAGTCAATAGACAATGGGAAGTCTTCAGAATATTAAAAAGAAAAACTTTAATGAAGCTCTAGGACAATCTCTTCTGAGGATCAAATACCATATACTATTAGTCTAAACATAGCCTTTATGAAAAGAAATATTGCAAGGTGTATTAAGAAGCTATAAAAAATATTCTCATTCCTTGACTAAAAAATTTCACTTCTAAGTATTGTAAGTATATAATCAGAGGTTCATTCAAAGGATATTTGTTTACCATAACATTATTTTAAACAGCAATAATGTGGAACTATCTTAAGAACAGAATTTGAAGATCAGGCTAATAAATTATGACATACTCATATGATGGAATTGTTTGCAGTCAGTCATTAAAAAACATCATAGGATTTAATGATACAACCAACTTCTCAGAATAAAATATTTGGTGACAAAACCAAAATATAATATAGTGTGATGGTCAATCCTATTTATCAACTTGGTTAACCCATGGTGCCCAAATATTTGGTCAAAAATTATTCCAGATGTTTCTTCTTCAAGAAAATATTCTGAAGAGTGTTTTTTGGATGAGATTTAAAATTAAATCAATGGACTTTGAGTAAAGTATATTGATCTCCATTCTGTAGGTAAGTCTCATCCAAATAGTTGATGGCCTAAATAGAACAAAAGACCGAACTTCTCAGAACAGGAGGTAATTGTGCCAGCAAACTGCCTTTAGACTTCAACTACAGTACTGCCTCCTCCGGGGTCTCCAGCCTGTGAGCCCACCCTGCAGATTTTGGACTTGCCAGCTTGCACAGTCATATGAACCAATCCTAAAATCAATCAATCAATCTGCCTCTCTATAAAAAACAGTGGGAGTCACACAAAGCTATACATGTGTTAAAGTTTCACCAAGTTCTGTGTGTTTATTGCTGGTGAAATCTGAATAAGTTCTCCAGATTATATCTATGTCAATTTCCTGATTTTGATATTGCCCTACAGTTATGAAAGCTGTCGATGTTGGGAAAGGTGGGGGTGAAAGGTACATCAGACCTCCATATACATTTATTTGCAGCTTTTATAATTATTTCATTGTAAAAGTAAAATGAAAAATTATTGCTACCAAGAAAAGTTCTCTAAATGGGTAGCAACTAGATCAAAATGCTATTAAACTACAGGTATTCTTGGAATATAATAATAAAGATAGCATAGCTTTTCAATCTCTCTGAATACCCACAGAAAACCCAATAGAGCAGGCTCTAAATG
Source organism: Redunca redunca (assembly GCA_006410935.1). NCBI lineage: Eukaryota > Metazoa > Chordata > Mammalia > Artiodactyla > Bovidae > Redunca > Redunca redunca. The sequence goes on from SJYQ01004056.1 coordinate 820,906, forward strand.
AAATCATCCATGGACAACTCTACAACAGATACAAGATGTCCCCCACCCCCAAGTGGAATGGTTGGGGTCACACAACCAACTATGAGTTGTCCACGCTGAAGGATACAGTTGTTCACGCTGAAGGAAGAAGGAAGTGAAAGGCCATCTGCTAGATCTAAGAATCAGAGAATCACAAAACTGTCAATAGTTCAGAAAGCACAAGAAACAGGCTAAGAACAGTGCTATCCTTTTATCCACAATGTTGCTGAACTGTTTTTTAGATCTAGATTGTAGATTTTCTTGGATTTTCAATATGGAAACATATTGTCTGTGAATAATAAAAAGTTACTTCTTCATTTCCACTATTCTCTTATTTATTTATTTTTTTGTCTTAGTAACACCTTCAGTAACGTAATAAACCTAAAAAGCTTAACTGGTTCTTAACTTCAAAAAGAATACTACTAATGTTTCACTCTTCGATATGATGTTTATTTAGACTTTCAGATGATCTTTATCAAGGTTCTATAATGAAAACGTTTTCTAATTGGATCACAAGTAGATAGGGCAAAATACAACTTTGGTTAAATCTGGGTAGAAGATCATTGTATATTAAAAATAACTGCAACTTTTTGCTACTTCTTCCATTGAGAGTTGCAGTCTAATTCACTTCCCCATGAATCTGTGCTGGTCTTACTCACATGCTTGACCCACAAAATGTAGTGGAAGTGAAGTTTTGGAAAGCTTTGCAACTTCTGCCTGCAACTCTTAGGACACACACACTGGGAACCATGAGATGTCACAGAAGTCTGACTACCCTGACTCCTACGCTGGAAAGACCACAAGGAGGCGCTCCACTTGATAGTCTCAAATGAGTCCAGTCTTCAAGCTATCTTCACCAAGGGGTCAGACACCGAGGGAAGCCACCTGGAACCCTCCAGACCAGCCCATCCACTAGGAGAGTAAATTCTGTTGACACCAGCAGAAGAGAAGACTTGGTCAAGCCATGCCCCAATTCCTGAGCAACAAAATTGTGAGATATAATAAAATAGTTGTTCTAAACCACTACCAGGCTCCCTAGGTGTCGCTAGTGACAAAGAACAACCCACCTGCCAAAGCAGGAGACATAAGAGACACAGGTTCGATCCCTAGGTCAGGAAGAGCTCCTGGAGGAGGCAAGGCAACCCACTCCAGTATTCTTGCCTGGAGAATCCCATGGATAGAGGAACCTGGCAAGCTATGGTCCATAGGGGCACAAAGAGTTGGACAGGGGTGAAGAAACTTAGCACAGAAGAGCAGAAACCACTACCACTTGGGACAGTCTGTCAAGCAGCAATAGATAACTGGACACAAATATGTAAACTATTTTTCTGGTTTTACATTTTTTCATCATTTAACAAAATTGAGTCTCCTCCTCATTATTGGAATTGAGGCAATTTCCCACTGGTTAGGAAAAACAACAAAAGGCAAAGACAGGCGAGTATAGCACAGAGGATCTCATGTTCAGCACTAGACCAATGCTAAGAGCAGGTCTGCATAACAAAGGTTACTAGTCTAATAGGAATGAATTAGAAAATGGGTAGATACTCCACTAAGGGCCCATCACTCAGTGATGGGCCAGCATCTTCATGCAAATCAGAAAAAAGGAATACCTTTTTTCCTAGCCACAGTCTGATATGAGACTGAGATGAACAAAGTGCAGGCTGAAACTCAGCCTCCACTTCTTCCAGCTTCCTTGCACGAGGCACAATTAGTATAACCTACATGCAATACCTTTATAAAGTACAAAGAAATATTTCTATATTTGCAAATGACATAAATTCTTGTGGGCGGCAATGAACTAAGTTGATGAGGATGGAAAGATCTTAGGAATCTGTGTGAGTGGGCAGAAAGGTGGCAAATGAAGTGCACAAAGTATAAATATGAGCTACCATCACAGCTAAGGAGAGGATCTAGGATTGTTGCAGATTGTTCTTCAGACTGTTCCCTGAAGATAATACAGAGGCTTCCTTTGACAGCAAAAAGAGCAACTACTTGATTGAATCATTAAAGTGACATTCCCCCTGAGAAGTAAAGTAGTACCACCCACTCAACTGATGCTCTGATGGAAGCTGAGTAAGGGAGAAACCATTAAGAGTGGAGAAAATTTTATAGCACTGGGGCTCAGAAGAAACAAGGACTTCTATATATGAGTAGAATATGAAGGACAAATTAATCAGGTCCCAGGGAAAGGAACTGCAGTGGTGGAGGTGGCAGCAGCAAATGCAGCAAGCTTGGGACTGGGAACTAGTAGCTAGGATGATGGTGGCGATGGAAGCAGACAGTTTCTGGGGATGGCAGCAGTTGCAGCAATTGAGTTGGTTTCCCAGCTCTACCAATGGTCTTGACCAGCAATGTGGCACCAGACCATCAATGCTAGCAACAGGAATGGAGATAAAGCAGTAATCAGGAAACTGTCCAATAAACACTACGTTAACTCTTTATTCAGCACTGGCCATATTTCAGGTATCATGTTCAGTAGATAAATGTTAACAAATAATCATTATATGCCCAGGCCTGTAATAGATGTGGGAGTACAAAGATGATTAGATTAACGGTCCCCATCCTTCACAAACTCAAAATTGAGTATGGGGAGCACACATGACAACAAAAAAAAAAAACTGTGGCAATGTGGTAATTGTGAAGAAGAAACAAAGTTTTCTGTAATTCAAAGTAAACAGAGAAAACATATTCCTTTGTTCTGACACATAGCATTTGAGCAGACACTGTGTTAGGCACTATATAAAACATAAAATAAATCAGATATATTTCCTGATCTGAGATGCTTATAGTCCAGTTGATGAAGCAGGGCAAATACAATTCTTAAAAACAAGTAGGAAAGTGATATGTTGTAGAAAGTTCCAGAAAAGTATTTTGGGTTTTTAAAGGAAAGCCTGAATATAGTAGATACTCAGCATTGTCTTAAGTAAACGTACATTCTACCTACTCTATCTTGACTGCTACTTTCTCCTTCTTTGATGCCCTTTGATATAGTTTACTTTAAAAAATCTTTACCAAGTGCATCTTATATTGAGTGCCTGCTCTATACTGAATACCCCCCCGCCACACACCAATCATATATTGAAGCCCTAACCCCCCATGTGATAATACTGGGAGGTGGGACCTTTGAGATGTAATTAAAATTAGATGAGGTCATGGGAGTTGGGCCTTGGTCCACTGGGATTAGTGTCCTTATAAGAAGAGACACAAAAGAGCTTGCACCTTTCCTCACCTTGAGAAAAAAAAAAAAAGAGAGAGAGAGAAAGAAAGGAAGCAAGGAAGGGAAGGAGGGAGAGCAAGGGCAAGAGTGAGGAAAACAAGAAGAAAAAAGAAACAAAGAAGAACCAAAGAAAGAAAATCACCTGAGGACACAGCAAGAAGACTGACACCTGCAAGCCAGGAATCGAGCCCTCACCAGAAACCTACCTGGCCAGAACCTTGATCTTGGCCTTTCCAGCTTACAGAACTGTAAGAAATAAATTTCTGTTCATTAACCCAACAAATCTAGCTATTTGATTATAGCAGTCTACTACCAATAACCTCAGATATGCAGATGACACCACCCAAGTGGCAGAAAACAGAGAGGAACTAAAGAGCCTCTTGATGAGGGTGAAAGAGAAGAGAGAAAAAGCTGGCTTAAAACTCAACATTCAAAAAACTAAGATCATGGCATCTGGTCCCATTACTTCATGGCATATAGATGAGGAAACAATGGAAAGTTTCAGACTTTACTTTTTTGGGCTCCAAAATTACTCAGATGGTGACTGCAGCTATGAAATTAAAAGACACTTACTCCTTGGAAGAAAAGCTATGGCCGACCTAGACAGAATATTAAAAAGCAGAGACATTACTTTGTTGACAAAGGTCTGTATAGTCAAAGCCATAGTTTTTCCAGTAGTCATGTATGGATGTGAGAGCTGGACCATAAAGAAGGCTGTAGAATTGATGCTTTCAAAACGTGGTGTGTTGGAGAAGACTCTTTAAGAGTCCCATGGACTGAAAGGAGATCAAACCAGTCAATCCTAACAGAAATCAACCCTGAATATTCATTGGAAGGACTGATGCTGAAGCTGAAGCTCCAATACTTTGTGGCCACCTGATGTGAAGAGCCAACTCATTAGAAAAGACCCTGATGCTGAAAGATTGAAAGCAGGAGGAGAAGGGGATGACAGAGGATGAGATGGTTGGATGGCAGCACCGATGCAATGGACACGAGTTTGAGCAAACTCTGGGAGGTGGTGAAGGACAGGAAAGCCTGGCATGCTGCAGTTCATGGGGTTGCAAAGAGTCAGACACAACTGAGTGACTGAACAACAAGCCATCCCTCCCAGACTAACATCCTTCTCATCCAAAATTCACATCCTTGTCACATGCCAAATACATTAATTCCACCCCAACAGCCCCCAAAGTTAACTCATTCCAGCATCCACTCAGAACTCTAAGGTCCAAAGTTTCACTTAAATATCATATAAATCAGGTATGGGTGGGTCTTGAGACATGATTCATCCTGAGGTAAAAATTCCTCTCCAGTTATGAACTTGGAAAACCAGACATGTTACATGCTTCCAAAATATAATATAAATGGTCCTTGAACAAAAGAGTTCTGAACTGTGAAGGTCCACTTACACATGGATTTTTTTCAATAAATGTGTGTGAGGTGGGAGGGGATTCATGTTTGGGAACACATGTACACTCGTGGTGAATTCATGTCAATGTTTGGCAAAACCAATACAGTATTTTAAAGTAAACTAAAGTTAAATAAAAATTAAAAAAAATAAAAATAAAATAAATGTGTGTAACACTATGGTGCTTCCCTGATAGCTCACCTGTAATGAATCTGCCTGCAATGCAGGAACCCCAGTTCAATTCCTGGGTTGGAAAGATCCCCTGGAGAAGGGACAGGCTACCTACTCCAGTATTCTTGGGCTTCCCTGATGGCTCAGATAGTAAAGAATCTGCTTGCAATGCAAGAGACTTGGGTTTGATTCCTGGGATGGGAAGATCCCCTGGAGGAGGGCATGGCAATCCACTCCAGTACTCTTGCCTAGAGAATCCCTGTGGACAGAGACTGCCCAGCTACAGTCCATAGGGTCGCAGAGTCAGCTATGACTGAGTGACCAAGCACAGCACAGCTCTTCAGAGGTAACTGAATCTGTGGAGGCAGGACCACACACATGGAGGGAGAGCCGACAGTAAAGTCATATTCAGATGTTCAACTGCACAGGGTTGGGGCAGCACCTCTAACCCCCCACACTGTCCAGGGGTGAAGAGTACAGTGACAGGCATATTACAGATATGCCCATTCCAAAAGGGAAAAAACAGGAAAGAAGGGCTGATATAGCAAGTACAAATTTAGCAAAGCAAATTGCATTAGATCTTAAAGCTCAGTAATAACCCTTTCTGGTTTGATACTCTGCCCTCCAGGCCCACAGGGGTGGCAGTGTCGCCTCCACAGCCTGGAGTAAAAGGTGGCCCTGCTCAAGCAGCTCTCTGCGAGGGTGGTCCTGTCTCTAAGGCACTGGGCAGACACGTCCTGGTGGCCCTGCCCCCTGGATCTGTGGTAGGAGTAGTAGCCCTGCCTTCTGAACAGCCCTTAGCATTCTTCCTTTTTCCTGAACATAAAGCAAGTTCATAGCTGAATAACTGTATGGTCCTATCCTGTAAAAGCCCCAAACTATGACAGCCTTCTTCATTCCATCCTATTTTGGGGGGTCCTCTTTAGTTCCAGCTGGCAGTGTTTCTGCTGATAAAATCCTGTTTCTATTCCTGGCTTCTGCTGATATTGACAATTAAGTTGATAGGTTGTACTAATAATCCATCAAATAGTCCTTCGGCCACATCCTAGTGTTCTCTTCAGAATAAGCTTTCTTTCTCTGTCTTTCTGCAGAAGGCTCAGGATTTTCCAAATCTCCTAGTTCCTTTTTAAGTTTCTTCTTCAATTCATCTTGCTTCTCTTACATTTTACTATAAATAGTAAGGACTACCCAAGGCACACCTTCAATACTTTGCTTAGAAATCTCCTCTGCTAAATATCCAATCATCACTCACACTTCTAGCTTTTAGAAAACACTGAGATGGATGCGAGTCTGAGTGAACTCTGGGAGTTGGTGATGGACAGGGAGGCCTGTCATGCTGCGATTCATGGGGTTGCAAAGAGTCGGACACGACTGAGTGACTGAACTGAACTGAACTAAACTGGGACACAATTCAGCCAAGTTTTTTTGGACGCTTTACAAGAAGGATCTCTTTGCTCCAATTTCCAATAACCTTTCCCTCATTTCTACTTGAGATCTCACTGGAATGGCCTTTATCATTCATATTTCTACCAACACTCCATGACTATTCATGTGGAAGTTCTGTCTCCTGTTTGCCTCTTTTCTTTCTGAGCCCTCACCAGAAACACCGTTAATGTCCTCATATCTATCAACAGTTTCTTCATAGCAATCTCGGCTTTTTTCTAGCACATGCCTCAGAACTCTTTCAGCCTTTACCCATCACACAATTCCAAAGTCACTTTCACATTTTTGGTATTTGTTACAGCAGTACTCTACCCTAGAACCAAAATATATAGGTATTTCATGGGGCTCTCCAGAGAAACACAAATTTATAAAAAGGAACAGATTCATGCAATTATAGAGGCTGAGAAGTCCCAAGATCTGCACTCAACAACCAGAAACCCAACAGAACTGACAGTATAAATTCCAGTGTGAAAGCTGGCAAGTTCAAGACCCCCAAAGAATCAATGCTTCAGTTCAAGTCCAAAGCAGAAAAGATCAATGTCCCAGCTCAAGGGAACACTGAAGTTCCCTCTTGCACAATCAATCTTTTTTCTATTCAGGTCTTCAACTGATTAAGGAAGGCAATCTGCTTCATTCAGTAAAATTGATTCAAATGTTAATTTCATCACCACCAACAAAAACCAACCCTCTCAGAAGCACCCAGAATAATGTTTGACCATATACCTGGGCACCTTATGGCCAGGTTGATGCATAAAACCAGTCATTAACACTGACTATTTTGGGGGCTCTGGAAGTAAAAGATAAACAAAGTTTCTACTGGTATGGAGCTTATGTCCTAAATAAATAATTTCAAACACTTGTGCTAAGAATGTGGACCAAGGAAACAGACAAAAGTGTGAGAAAGGAGGTGGGGTTAGGTAGAGACATCTATAGGAAGTGGAGCAATTCTGAAAGTCTAAGAGAATGAAATTGGAGTTACACTTTGGGAAGAAGAATCTAGTATCAAGCTGCAAAGTGGCACCCGGGAAAGGTACTACAAACAGGGAAGCTAATACAGCATACAGGAAAGATGAAGGTAGTGGGAAAAAAATAGAGGAAGAAGGGAAGAAACTATTTATTGAGCATCTACTATGTGTCAGACATACTTTTAAGTGTCTTCACATATTTGAACTGGAAGTGGCAAAGAGCACAGAAAGGAAAAAAAAATATCAAAAAGATATTACAATCAGCAAGACTTCACAGCTGATTTTATGTTTAGGTATGTGTATATTGGAAATGGCAACCCACTCCAGTATACTTGCCTTGAAAAGTCCATGGACAGAAGAGCCTGGTGGGCTAACAGTCCATGGGGTTGCAAAGAGTCAGACACAGCTTAGTGACTGAGCATGCATCCGCAAGTGTATATTGGTACATTTACTTGTACTTGGGTAGATAGGTTGGAAAAAAGAAAGGTTCAAAAATGTCTAAGGTTTCAAGTATGAGTAACCAGTAAGACAACAGAGATGTTATGAGGGAAAAAAAAGGATTAAAGGAAGAAAATGAGGAGCAAAGAGATGTTATGAGGAAAAAAAAGGATTAAAGGAAGAAAATGAGGAGCAAAGAGAATGTGTTATATTTTTTAAAAAATCTAGGCAAAGCTGCTCAATAAACAGTAGGAAATTACAGGGCTAGAGGTGAAGAGATAAGTCATACTAGGAGATGGGTAGATAGAGATTATATGCAGATAACCTCTGAAGTTGAAGCAATGTACATCAGTTACTAATGCAGATAAAGAAGAGGATATATTTTTATGGATCCTCATACTTGAGGAAGATCTATAGGGGCGCTGTCCACAGTAGGCACTATTAATCACATGAAGGTACTCAAATCAATTTAAATTAAAATGAAAAATTTAGTTGTACTAAATACATTTCAAATGGCTACCATATTGGATATCAGAGATAGAAAACATTTCCAACACCACAGAAAGTTGTATTGGGCAATATGTATCTAGAGGTTTGTCAGTAAAACAAAGAGGAGAATTTAGTCTCATGAAAAGACCAACCGAGACAGCATATTAAAAAGCAGAGACATTATTTTTCCAAAAAAGTTCCATCTAGTTAAAGCATGGTTTTTCCAGTAGTAATGTACGGATGTGAGAGTTGGACTATAAAGAAAGCTGAGCACTGAAGAACTGATGCTTTTGAACTGTGGTGTTGGAGAAGACTCTTGAGAGTCCTTTGGACTGCAAGGAGATCCAACCAGTCAATCCTAAAGGAAATCAGTCCTGAATATTCATTGGAAGGACTGATGAAAGATGAAACTCCAATACTTTGGCCACCTGATGTGAAGAACTGATTTATGGGAAAAGACCCTGATGCTGGGAAAGATTGATGGCAGGAGAAGGGGATGACAGAGGATGAGATGGTTGGATGGCATCACTGACTCAATGGCCATGAATTTGAGCAAGCTTCAGGAACTGGTGATAGACAGGGAAGCCTGGTGTGCTGCAGTCCATGGGGTCGCAAAGTATTGGACACAACTGAGTGACTAAACTGAACTGACTCTCCTGAAAGCCAGGAAAAACAACATTTCAAACAGAGAATGACCCATGGTATCCAGTAAAAGCATATGAAAACTAAAAGCAATAACTTGTGACCTCTAAAGCAGTTTCGGACTAGTAATAAAGTTAGAAACTGCTTATAAGAGATTTTGGATGAAATGAGTGATAAATAGGTCAAGGTAACAAGTATAAACAATTCTTTCAGGTAATTTTTCAGTGAAGAAAAACAAGAATGTAAACCTAAGGAAGAGTTGAAAGAGAATCAAGCTAGATGTATGCCTAAAACAAGCATGTTTGTGGTCTCATTAGACGGCTTGGCCATCAACCAATCAACCAACTATCCACTAACTTTACCAATCAAAAAGCCTTTCATGTGGCAACAACAATTGAAAGGATTGTCACCCTGCTTATTTAATATGCAGAGTAGATCATGAGAAACACTGGACTGAAAGAAACACAAGCTGGAATCAAGATTGCCGGGAGAAATATCAATATCCTCAGATATGCAGATGACACCACCCTTATGGCAGAAAGTGAAGAGGAACTCAAAAGCCTCTTGATGGAAGTGAAAGAGGAGAGTGAAAAAGTTGGCTTCAAGCTCAACATTCAGAAAACAACAAAAAAAAAGCTCAACATTCAGAAAACGAAGATCATGGCATCCAGTCCCATCACTTCATGGGAAATAGATGGGGAAACAGTGGAAACAGTGTCAGACTGTATTTTGGGGGGCTCCAAAATCACTGCAGACGGTGATCGCAGCCATGAAATTAAAAGACGCTTACTCCTTGGAAGAAAAGTTATGACCAACCCAGAGAGCATATTCAAAAGCAGAGACATTACTTTGCCAACTAAGGTCTGTCTAGCCAAGGCTATGGTTTTTCCTGTGGTCATGTAT
>SJYQ01004058.1:13567-41445 GCA_006410935.1 Redunca redunca
AATAAATGCTAAAATAGAGAATTTAAGAAAATCTCATCAAAATATTACATATTTTTTTGTTTTTATTTTTCTTTTTTAGGTACTAAGTGAAATAGCAGACATTAATGAGAGGTATGCCTACTACCTTACTCTTTTAAAGTAATCACTGTGATAGTTTTTCTTTGTTATATTTTTCGTCACCATACACCTCCTTTGTCTGAAAGTATCAAGGAGTAAGGTGTTATGCAGTGAAATGTAGTTCCTTCACATTTAAACATTAAATTATATTTGCTTGTGAAATTTAGGCTTAAATTAGTTTCCTCATTTTTATCACAATGTTCAAAACATTTTATACACGTGTATATAATCTTAGAATTATCATTCAGAGCATCAAACATAATACTACATTTGGGTGTTCATACAATGATATTACAGTGCAAAGTGTTGTTCATCTCAAGGTTGTGTTATTTATTTTTATTTTAATCTAGGTTTGTAAATTTGAACCAATGTTACTTTAGACAGCCAAAGGTTTGCCTTAATCTCTCTCATCTCATCTTCATATTGCTGCTCCTAATGTTAAAAATTTTGAGAAATAAGCAATTTATGAGGCTGAAAGTAAATGAAGAATTAATAAATTATAAACTCCCAGTAATGGCTTTAGACACTAAACACTTTCCAAAGATTTAATGTATTAATTTGATTTTATGAATTTCTGGTTTCTTCTTTTGAATTATTATACGTTATTCTAAAAAGTACTTTGTTTAGAGTTAAGATGGGTATCGTCAGTTTTCTGATTAAAAGCAATACACCTCCTTCCTTCGTATGTGCGATAGCTCTGGTCTTGTTTGGTTATTTGTTATCTGCAGATCCATGTATTCAGGAAAACCTCACCCCAACAGTTTGATCATTGATAGTTAGGAGCACACGCACGTGTGACCCAAACATACTCAATGGGAATCAGAAAAAGTCTGCAGGAGGGCATCTGGGAAAGGATTTGTCATTTATGAATAGGTACTTGTAGAAGAAAATGTAGTAGTCTTTGCTGGACATTATAGTGTCTGCTTGTAACATCTAGAATCGTATTAGCCATCTGGCAACTGAACAACAACAAAATGACCTGACCAACATGCTGAGAATGGCAGGGCAGAGGGCTGCAAATAAGGTCGATTTATACTATGGTGTCTGGATTGAGCTGAAGTTTGTTTATAGTTACCTGTAATAGTAAACAGTCTCTTCAATACAAAGGCAAGGTTGTATCTGAGACAGATGAAATTACTACACAAGTGGATTCTTGGCAAACTATGTCCTGCTGGGTTTGGTATTAGTATTCAAGGATATAGAGAGGATTCGTCCTCTTTTTCTCTTCAATCTCCTGGCTACATTTCTAAGAATTGAGTAATGAGAAACAATATATACAACAGGCAACAGACTCATGGACTGCAGAGCTGGTGTGGAATGTTCTTATCCTTTAATTTTGTGACTCCTTTAGGAATGCTGTGTCATTAGTATTTAAATCACTTCATAAATATTTCACTTTAAATACCATTGTAATGTCTTGTGTATGCCTTAATTTGTGTCTAACATGATGGTTTTGTATAGTGAAACAATTTCATCAGGGCANCTTACACGATTAAAAAGAGATTTAATGGAACACTTTATCTTTACTTTGAGTTGACCGTGGAATAGAAAGCAAAAAACTATTTAGTTCTCACAGAAAGAGCTTCTTTTATTTCAATGCTTTGTTTTATTAAAGAAAAATCAACATATGCATGCCTCATAATACAAATTCAAGAAAACGTAGACACTACACCTTTGGTGGGAAGAGGAAGGCAGAGAAAAGCAAGAAATAAAATTCCTGATATAACCTTGTATAGTGGGTACAGGTGAAGGTTAAAATGTGGAAATTTTCTTAAGCTTATAAAATCTCTATTCTCCTTAACCTCCTTTTCATTGTTCTTCCACTAGAGCCTCATCCTAGTCTATTCAAGAATTTGAGGGCCCTATGGACACATGCTACAGGAAAAAAATTCTCAAAGATGGTATCTCCAGCATTTCCTTATGCACAGGATGGAAAAATTGAGTTTTATTTTCCTCCTTTGCTAAAGGTGTAACTGGTGAAGACTAAGGATGTCCATTTCTTTTCCCGAGCATCCCATTCTTTATATAGTTAGTTCTTATTTCAGTTGGAAGGCCCCTTGAACTTACTAAAGAGAAGACTATATCTTGTGCTTATAATATCCAGACAGCTAAGCAATAATTGCCCATTCATCAAAAATGTACTTTTGAAGATTTGTCTCATAATCATGACAGTGTAATATCATCTGTTCTTGTTTGCTCTCAATCATTACATTCTTAATTGTGAAATAATGATTTTGAGATATTTTAAAATTACACTCAAATTTGGGAAAAGAAAATTTGGAGGGGATGTGATACTGAATTACAGACAAGAGCAAAACTGAAATTTGATTTGCAAAAACACTTCAGTAAAATTAAGCCACTAGGGCTGTTTGCTAGTACCTATATAGTGACTCTTTTAACTGTGTAGTATACAATTTTGACTCTGAAAACACACAAAGGGACACTATAACGGAGAGCTGAGTCATTGTTTTCAGGGTAAATCATACTAATGTCTTGTGAGGAAAGTTATAAAGTACAGCAGCATTGAGAATCATGGCTCACTCTAAATTTTAAGGGAAATTGATGCCAGTAATTATATATTTAAATAAGAACTGACTCTTCTCCAGAGAGCAGAAATATATCCTCCTTGAATGTTATCTGTTTTTACTACAAGCTAACTTACCTAGGTTAGAGCCTACGGGAGATAATAACATCAAACTTGTATTTTTATAAACTTTGTTTAAAAGGAAAATTCAAGGGATCGGAAATATAAAAGAAAACTTTGAAGACAAGAAGACTAACTTAGAATGTCCAAAGAAGGATTAGAAAGAGCCCCAGAAGGATAGGCTAGGAGAGAATTGTGGAAGACAATATTAAAAGAAAATAATGACTGAAATTTTTTCACGGTTGATGAAACAGGTAATCCTGATACTGTTGAAGCTTAAGAAGTCCTGAAGAGTATTTTTATTTTTAATCCATACTCCAACAAAATACAGAGAAGAAAGCGAAAGAGAGACCTTAAAAAAAAATATATTGGGAGTGATCTGAAAATGATCAGATTTAGTAGATTGCCGGTAGATTATTCAAACACCACAGTTGATGTCAGAATACAAGAGAACACAATTGGGTTTTATCTCACTTGTGAAAAGTTCAGCAATTTCAAAACAACCATGTTCACCTGCAGGTATAGACAGGTCAGGGCTTGTTAAGCATCCCAGAGCATACTCTAGTCTTCAAATGCTTTGCATTGTGAATGGAGTTGAATCTCCACGGTACTTTCAATACCAGAATAAAATCATCAAATTTGTCACTTCTTTTAATGAGTAGCCATTTGCAGTTTGAATTAACAGCATAAGAATTTGACTACATTGTAGTCCAGGATATGTGCCTTCTCTGCCTCTGTGCTGTTGTCACCAAACACTTTCTCAGTTCATTTGTGATCAGTTAGAGCAAGCAGATAGAGGACCAACTTTATACTGTTCTCTGATGTTAAGGAAGGCATGGCAAACAGCAGAATAGTAACTGTGTCACTATTTGAGACAATTGAATACAATCAAGTTGGAAAAATCCGATGGCTGTGAAGTAAGCTTCATTCAAATTGGAACATGCTCAAAAACACACATAGAGTGAAATGGAAGGATGCAACACACAGTATCGAGTATGCTTATATTAAATTTGCATATGGCACATATTCTAACATCTTCACATTTCTGAGAGGAGGAAAATAGTATGATTATCTGCAGTGAAATGAACTGAAAAGAGAGGATGAAATTAAAAGTCATTTTGGAAAAAGATAGGGGAGTTTGCTTCTAATAGAACAAACTGGAAACTAGTAATAAGGATTTGAAAAGGAAAGGACTATTCCTAAAAGAAGAGTTTGAGAAGAAATGTTGATGACTAAATAAGTTAATGCTGTGTGGCAGAAATAACAGTAATGACTAATTGGACAAGTGAGGTGGAATTTCATGTTGAAAAGTGAACGTGTACCATGGGGGCTGGTTATCAGAATTACAGGAGTAATTTTTTCAATGTCAGTATAATTTCCAGGAGAATCGTGGTAAAATTAATTTCTTAAAGTTTAAAATTAAGTATTCAAAGGTAGTCAGTGAGGAACAGAAATATAACATCAAATACCGAAATCAAGAGTAGAAAGGTACAGAGGGGACTGAAAATCAGTTCTGAGGAAGGTCAGAAAGATGACAAATTAATGAGAGAATAGCAGGGTTAAAGGAAAGAATGAAATTGTATAATAACAACAAATCCAATATATCAGTAATGATGGCAAATCGCTAGTTAAAATGGAGATTGTAGGCTTTTGCCCCCTCAAATCCCGATATAAACCACTTACAAGAACACAGATTGAGATTTAAAAATTAGAGGTTGACGTTAGTGTTGGTGTATTGACACAAGGTTGAAGTTAGTGTTGGTGTATTGACACAAAAGGAAATCAATCAAAAGTTACTAATAGGACTTATGATTAATGATAGTCACTACAAAATAGTAATAAAAAATTCTCCAGGAAGCTTCTACATTTGTAAACTGGAGTACAGTTTACAATAAACATAATTTGGCAGAATTATAAGTAGAATTTGTAAACTTCATCTTGGAAAACATTACAGATGTGCTATTTTCTTCATAATATAGGAAAGTGTAATGGGGTAAAATTTCTACATTGGACTTGAAGCAATGTAGGGCTAGATATCCTCAAATTTGGAACAATCCACTTGACATTTCTGAGCTTCAGGTGTCTCAACTGTAAAACCATTTACTTTCATTATATTTTTTTTATGAGTTCAAACATTCTCATACAAATAATGCTATTCATGATAGTACCTTTAAAACCACATGCATAGCTTCTGCTTCCAGGAAGATAGACTACACATAAAGTTTCCCTGTTTCTTCAGTTTAAGTATAACTAAACTCCTGGGCATTATATATAACCCATTATACTTAAGAAGACTCTAAAAGGTACAGAGTAGAGGCAGATTAACCAGGGACTTCAGGAGACAAAGGGGCTTCCCTAGTGGCTCAGAGGTTAAAGTGTCTGCCTGCAATGCGGGAGACTTGGGTTCAATCCCTGAGTCAGGAAGATCCCCTGGGGAAGGAAATGGCAACCCACTCCAGTATTCTTGCCTGGAGAATCCCATGGAGCGAGCAACCTGGTAAGCTACAGTCCACGGGGTCCCAAAGAGTGGTCTGGGACTGAGCAACTTCACTTTCACTTTCAGGAGACAAGAGGTTAATGTAATGGTGAATTTTCTGGTTTTTGAAGGAGAAATGTGAACCCAGAAATGCCAATGGGTGCAGACAGTATAGACTCCAATAAAAGGCTGCTCTTCCCAGCTAGGTGACTGGGAAGGAGGATGATAACCATACAGAAAACATTTACCCAGTACTGCGCTACTCCAGTCACAGACCCCAGGAAAAAATGTAGCCCCATCTGTACCCACAATTGCAGAGGTTCAGTAGGGAACCTGGACTTCCATACATACTTCCCAGGCATGGAAAGTATGTAATGAGGTAACAGAAATGTTATGATGCCCAACTAGGATGGTATCAGAGAAGGCTTTGTAGGGAACTGGGGTTTTCATCCGTGCAATAATTAATTAGGGACCTCTTCCAACACTGTCAGTGGAGTGACACCTAGAAGGTGTGATGAGAAATAAGCCATTTTGAGTTGGGCTTCCCTGGTCACACTAGGGGGAAAGAACCCTCCTGCCAGTACAGGAGTGTAAGAGACGCGAGTTTAGTCCCTGGGTCAGGACGATCCCCTGGAGGAGGGCATGGCAACCCACACCAGTATTCTTATTGGGATAATCCCATGGACAGAGGAGCCTGATGGGTTTCTGTCCATGGCGTCACAAACAGTCAGACAAGACAGAAGCAACTTAGCACGCATGCCTAGGCCTTTTTACATTGTAACAACCCTGTGCACACGTGGAATCTGGACTCTTAGTTTAGGAGTTAAGGATTTCTTCTTGCCCTTCCCAATATAAAATTTCCACTCTGGAATATTTTACTTCTCTATTAGTGTTGACACTAAAAACAAAGGATTCAGTGATATTATAGAGTGTCAGAAATGAGATGAGATTTAGATAGAAATAATATCTTGAACTCTAGGAGTGTTTGAAATGTTAGACCAAGTTGTTTTCATTTTGTGTTCGTTACTGTGTGATCCTGGGCTTCCCTGGTGGCTCAGATGGTAATGAATCTACCTGCAATGCGGTAGACCCAGGTTTGATTCCTGGGTCAGAAAGATTCCCTGGAGAAGGGGAATGGCAACCCACTCTGTATTCTTGCCTGGAGAATTCCATGGACAGAGGAGCCTTGTGGGCTACAGTCCCTGGGGTAACAAAGAGTTGGACACAACTGCATAACTTTCACTTACCCATTACGTGATCCAGCATTTTTGATCAGATATTTAAGGCTTTTTTAATTCACTGAGGAGGATTGAGTGCTTAGTCATGTCCCACTCTTTGAGACCCCATTGGCTATAGTCCATCAGGCTCCTCTGTCCATGAAATTTTCCAGGTAAGAATACTGAAGTGGGTTTCCATTTCCTCTTCCAGGGGATCTTTTAAATCCAGGGATTGAACCCATGTCTTCCGTATCTCCTGCATTAGCAGGCGGATTCTTTCACCACTGTACCACCTAGATGATGGTTAATAAGTCAAAACTATATATATAGTCTTTAATTGAAGTCGCTCAGTCGTGTCCCCGACTCGTTGCGACTCCGTGGACTGTAGCCTCCCAGGCTTCTCAGTCCATGGGATTTTTCAGGCAAGAGTACTGGAGTGAGTTGCCATTTCCTTCTCCAGGGGATCTTCCTGACCCAGGGATGGAATCCGGGTCTCCCACATTGTAGGCAGATGCTTTACCCTTTGAGCCACCAGGGAAGCCCCAATAAACAATTACATTATAAAAATAAATTATTTATCCAAGACATGTTAAACAATATAGTAATACACTTTTCTCAAAGCATATAAAGATCTACTTAACAACATACAGAAAACTAGAGCATCTCCCACAATCTTATTTAAGGGTAAATACACTGACTTGATTAACATTTGTCCTGGTTAATCTCTCAGAAGGAAGTCAATCAAGTCTAAAATGTCCTTTTTGGAGTTCATGACAGATGCTGAAAGTCCATTGGATTTTACAATAGTATTTTTCAGGAACTTCAAAGAGAAAATAGTCAGTAGTTACAAGGCCTATAATTATAATTGTCTCATATTTTCTTCAGAGACATTTTGGCATTCTTATTATGTGTCCCAAATGTCAAAAGTAAACCTATAATTATTCCAAAATCATTTGCCCTTATAGGCTTAGTATTAGAGATTTGCCCACATAGGACATGCACTGAAGTAATAACAGTGTTAAACATTAATTATTTTATAGTATATCAAAGGAGGTCATGCTTATTGTAATTACTTTTTAAAGCCATATGTAGAAAAAAAGGAAGGACAAAAAAAAAAAAAAGACTTTATATTTCATTCTAAAGATTCTTGTCCTGTTCTATTAGTGTTGGTTTTTACCACCATTTTATGTACACAGCAGCATGGGGTTTGTTAGCTTGACTTACATTTTTAAAGTAGAAATCTTTTGTGTTTAAGCTCAATGCCAGTTGTGTGCTGACTGCCTGCTGCTTCCCAAGTACGTATCTAGAATTTTGTAGTTTAATTGCCACTTGCACAGTGGTATTGTACATAAACACAGCAGCTGCTACTGTATGTTGGAAGTGGCTCAGAAAAATCTATGGACACCGTTCAGCTTTGACTAAAAAGCCAAAAATTTTAGACCCAGCTGCATTACTCCAACAGCTTGGCAATATAACACCTTAACAAAAAGAATTCAACTCATTGGAAGTCTATTTGCAATATGTTTGAGGCCACAGTAGAGAAAATTGTATGGAACCGTGTGGTCTTAGTGGTAAAACTTTCCAAAAATGAAGAGCATCTTTCCCTTTTTTTCTAGTCACAGAGGTCCTTATCTTTTGTTTGTTAGTATTCTGTATTGCAAGAGATAGCCACTAGAGATAAGAAAGCTAATATGAAACTTGGATATCTTCCTATTACCACTGTTACCAGGTAGAGATCATGTTCTTTTTGGTCGAACCAATTAAAAATGTGAAACCAAAGGGGAAATGCACAGAAACCTTGACAGAAGATCTCTGTTGCAGCAACTTGCTGACTTTAATACTCTTATGTGGAAGAGGTTGACTGATGTCACATTTAAATGTAGTCCTGTAAAAGCACTTCTCAGTTTGTATTTAAGTGTCTTTCTCTCTATATATATGTGTGTGTGTGTGTGTATTTGAAGCATAAAATTTACAAAGCCCCCCTTTTTTTTCACAAAGAAAATGCAAGGCAGTGACATAAAAAAATGTATATATCAGAAGAACTTCATTTGTTTCCCTGCCTTGATGTTTATCATACATACCCCCATGCAGAGTTTTCCATATTTCAATATTTAGTTTTCCATATTTCAATATTTTCAATAGTTAGATGTTCAAGTAGCATTCTTCCATTCTTCACAGAACAAAGCCACCCTGTGAAATTGGATGCTAACACATTATAGGTGCGCTATGGTATATTACTGTTACCTTGATGTTATTTTTTGTCTTCATGATAAGTTTTAGAATGTCCAAGTTTATCTAGCAAAGTATTAAGCTCAATTCAGTCTAAAATATTATTGCTTTTAAATCATTATGTGAATGGGGGTTATCCAAGTGCAGCTTCATATGCCAATAATTGGTTCTGTCGATTTTGGTGTTTTAAATATGTAAAAGAGAAAATATTAGGATGTGTGGACTAAGGGGTTCTTTTAGAGTACAGTAGATCTAACTGCAGTATCTGGAGCCTAGTACTTGAAAAAGAGAGCTATTTATTTTATTTCTCAGTATTATAAATATTAAGAGACAGCTCTGTCTACTTTGAGCTAGGTCTACTTTAGTTCGTAGTCTAAAGGGGGTTAGGGTTTTAGGTTTAAAAAATTTTGGAACCCAGCTGCATTACTCCAACAGCTTGGCAATATAACACCTTAACAAAAAAAATTTTTTTTGAAGTGAATATTCTTTAATGAAAACCCAGATATAAAGACTTTCAAAGCTTTTATTAAATCACCAGAAATATCTCTTAAGTTTTTAACTAGTTAAACCGAAATACTCCAGTTCAAAATTATAAGAAATGGCTAAATAAGTTGTCAGCTTAGAAATTTAAATACAATAGAACTATATTTAGTTTCATTAGGAAATCACTACCTATTTTTAACTATATAAAGTTGAATATTATCCCAGTTTTTTGGAGGCAGAATTTGTCTCAATATTTCAATAGTGGTTAACAGCAGATCATGGAATTATAAGCACTTTAATTTTTTTGTGTTTGCTTTAGTTTTTTTTCTCATTTTCTACAGTTACTCAGTCAATAAAATTTAAATTTTATAAATGAGTTTCCATACAAACTTTGACTATCCCATGATAGCAGTGTAGTACCCTATAAACTCAAGAGTTTTTAATGACTTAATTTATGTAGTAAGAAAATTTTGTCACATTAATATCTAGGGTAAGGGATAAATGGAGAGAAAAGAACATGATATAAAAAGTATATCTGAAAATTTATCACAGTGTAGATAGTTGCTACAACAACAAAGAACATTAGTTAAACTAGTGCAAAAGCAAAGATACAGAACTATTAGTCTGTAAAATCTGTAGACAAATGACCGACTGTAAAAGAGAGGCATGTTGAATAATAAAATCCAATGATACTGGCTACTAGAACTAGCTCTTATTATCATCTTTGTGATCTTCTATTTAAAAGCTCTTTACATTATTATAAGCTGTAACTTATGTGGTATTTTGATAAACCTATAATCAATCTGCTTTTATGCTAGTATCAAAAAAAAAAAACACCTCAGTGCATACCACAATAAGCGTTTATTTCTTGTTCATGTTACATAAAGAGTATAGTTCAGTCATGCCTTTGCCTGGCTGGTTTCTCTGATTCAGCTAAATATGGCATTCTAGAATGAAGGATGAAGGAATGGCTATTTCATGTACAATTTTTTTTTTTCTCATTACAGAAATAAAAAGGGTCCTAAGCAACCACATGAGTTTATTTAAAGCTTCTGCTTAGACATTGCATGTCAAGGGTGTGCAAAATCCACTGAATAAAACAAGTCACATGGCAAAGGAGAAGTCAGTGGGGTGGATAAGTATATCTTGTATGTCAAGAAGCTCTGATGAAGAAAAAATAATGATTAACATATAATAAGATGTACCACAGTTCTCAGCCAGCTTGATTTGTGCATTAACCCACTGTTTAATAGTAACCATGTTTGTAACTTAATGTAACCTAGTTTTGTATTCAATTTGTTAGACTTTTTTCTCTTATTTTCAACCCAAGAAGCTATATAGTTGTATTAGTGAAATAGGGGACTTAATGACATCATGATGCATAGAGAAAGATTGCTCTGAATTTACAAACATTCTTATACAGTTGGCTAGTTTACTTTCAAAATTGGATTCTGTATGTTATTCACTGACGTATAGCTGGTGAACTTGTGAATTGTCTTCTTAGTTTGTTCAGATAAAAGATGGACCTCCTTCAGAGACTTAACCTTTTGTTGTCTTCGGTGATGTAGTTCTCTTTGATTTCCTGCTGCATTTTGTAGCTGGGCTCTGACTAGACTGTGCTTCCTACAGTGACAAGAGTGGTATCATTTCTTCCTTCATGGGAGGGTTCTAAACATATTTTCTGACTCTTCTTACAATTAAATTAAGTCATTAAGTCATCCTCATTGAGCATGTGATACTCCTAGGAGTTTTTCAATTTACAGAGGAGCTGGGGTCTCTGTATACAGGTCTGTGAACCCTTTAATCCTAGCAAGTCACTGTTTTAATCTGTAGAATGATTTTCTTTAAACCCTTAATGTTATGAAATTCTTTTTTTTTTCTTCCCTTGAATCAGTAGAAAATTGTTTTTCACTTGACACTATTACATTCTTCACTATTTCAACAGAGACATTTTTCTTCTTGCACCAATCCAGGAATTTAAAAGAAACAAGTATAATGTCCTTTGATCAATGTTGTTATTAGTGGTTGTTGGTGTCCAGTCTTTAATGGTATCCTCCATGTTGGAGAAAATTGATACCTATTTCCTCTATATTCTGCCCTTCCCTGTTTTTTATTTTTAATTTTATTTATTTTTTAATTGAAGGATAATTGCTTTACAGAATTTTGTTGTTTTTTTTTTCTGTTAAACCTCAATATGAATCAGCCATAGGTATACATATATCCCTTCCCTTTTAAACCTCCTTCCCATCTACCTCCCCATCTCACCCCTCTAGGTTGATACAGAGCCCCCGTTTGTTTCCTGAGCCACACAGCAAATTCCCATTGGCTATCTATTTTACATATGGTAATGTAAGTTTCCCTGTTGCTGTTTATATACATCTCGCCCTCTCCTCCCCTCTCCCCATGTCCATAAGTCTATTCTCTATGTATGTTTCTCCACTGCTGCCCTGTAAATAAATTCTTCAGTACCATTTTTCTAGATTCCATATATATGCATTGCTGCTGCTGCTAAGTCATTTCAGTCATGTCCAACTCTGTGCGACCCCATAGATGTCAGCCCACCAGGCTCCTCTGTCCCTGGGATTCTCCAGGCAAGAATACTGGAGTGGGTTGCCATTTCCTACTTCAATACATGCATGCATGCTAAGTTGCTTCAGTCGTGTCTGAGTCTGTGCGACCGTATGGACAGCAGCTCTCCTGGCTCCTCTGTCCACAGGATTCTCCAGGCAAGAATACTGGAGTGGGTTGTCATTTCCTTCTCCCATATACACATTAGAATGTGATATTTATCTTTCTCTTTCTGACTTACTTCACTCTGTATAATAGGTTCTAGGTTCATCCACTTCATTAGAACTGACTCAAATGTGTTCCTTTTTATGAAGAGTGACGCAAATTCTATAATTCATTCATCTGTCTGTGGACATCTAGGTTGCTTCCGTGTTCTAGCTATTGTAAATAGTGCAGCAGTGAACAATGGGAAACATGTGTCTTTTTCAGTTTTGATTTCCTCAGGGTATATGCCTAGGAGTGGGACTGCTAGGTCATATGGTGGTTTCATTCCTAGTTTTTTTCAGAAATCTCCATACCATCATTCACAGTGGCTGTTTCAATTTACATTGCCACCAACAGTGCAAATCCCTTTTCTCCACACCCTCTTCAGCATTTATTGTTTGAAGACTTGTTGATGAGAGCTATTCTGAATTGTGTGAGGTGATATTTCATTGTAGTTTTGATTTGCATTTCTCTAATAATGAGCAATGTTGAGGATCTTTTCATGTGTTTGTTAGTTATCTATATGTCTTCTTTGGAGAAAGGTCTGTTTAGGTCTTTTTCCCACTTTTTGATTTTTTTTTCTTTTCTTTTATTGAGTTGTATGCACTGCTTGAATATTTTGGAAATTAATCCTTTGTCAGTTGTTTCATTTGCTATTATTTTCTCCCTTTCTGGGGGTTGTCTTTTCACCATGCTTATAGTTTCCTTTGCTGTGCAAAAGCTTTTAAGTTTAATCAGGTCCCACTTGTTTACTTTTGTTTTTATTTCCATTACCCTAGGAGGTGGGTCATAGAGGATCTTGCTTTGATTTATATCATCAAGTGTGCCTATCTTTTCCTCTAAGGGTTTTATAGTTTCTGGTCTTAAATTTAGGTCTTTAATCCATTTTGTTTATCTTTGTGTATTGTGTTAGGAACTGTTTTGATTGTATTCGTTTACATGTGGCTGTCCAGTGTTCCCAGGACATTGAAGAGGCTGTCTTTGCCCCATTGTATATTCTTGTCAAAAATAATGTACCCATAGGTACATCGGTTTATTTATGGGCTTTCTATCTTGTTCCTATTGTTCCATTGGTCTATATTTCTGTTTTTGTGCCAGTACCATACTGTCTTGAGGACTGTAGCTTTGTAGTATAATCTGAAGTCAGGAAGGTTGATTCCTCCAGCTGCATTCTTCTTTCTCAAGGCTGCTTTGGCTATTTGGGGTCTTTTCTGTTTCCATATGAATTGTGAAGCTTTTTGTTCTAGTTCTATTAAAAAATGCCATTGGTGATTTGATAGGGATCATATTGAATCTGTAGATTGCATTTGGTAGTATAGTCATTTGCACAGTATTGATTCTTCCTGCACAGGAACATGGAATATCTCTCCATCTGTTTTTGTTGTCTTTGATTTCCTTCGTTAGTGTCTTATAATTTTCTGTGTTCAGTTCTTTTGTCTCCTTAGGTAAGTTTATTTGTAGATATTTAATTCTTTTTGTTGCAATGGTGAATGGGATTGATTCCTTAATTTCTCTTTCTGATTTTTCATTGTTAGTATATAGAGATGCAAATGATTTCTGTGTATTGATTTTGTATCCTGCACCTTTGCTAAATTCACTGATTAGCTCTAGTAATTTTCTGGTACTATCTTTAGGGTTTTCTGTGTACAGTATCGTGTCATCTGCAAATAGTGAGAGCTTTACTTCTTCTTTTCCAATCTGGATTCCTTTTATTTCTTTTTCTTCTCTGGTTGTTTAGCTAGGACTTTCAGAACTATGTTGAATAATAGTGGTGAAAGTGGAGGCCCTTGTCTTGTGTCTGATCTTAGGGGGAATGTTTTCAGGTGTTCGCCATTGAGAATAATGTTTGCTGTGGGCTTATCATATAAGGCCTTTACTATGTTGAGGTAGATTCCTTCTGTGCCCATTTTTTTGAAGAGTTTTAATTGTGAATGGATGCTGAATTCTGTAAAAGGCTTTTTTTTGCATCTATTGAGATTATCATATGGTTTTTATATTTCAATTTGTTAATATGGTATATCACATTGATTGATCTGGATATATTGAAGAATCCTTGCATACCTGGGATAAACCCAACTTGATCACGGTATGAGCTTTTTGATGTGTTGCTGACTTCTGTTTGCTAAAATTTTCTTGAGGATTTTTGCATCTATGTTCATAAATGTTATTCACTGGTAGTTTTCTTTATTTATGTGCTGTCTTTGTCTGGTTTCGGTGTCAGGGTGATGGTGGTCTTGTAGAAAGAGTTTGAAGTATTCCTTCCTCTGCAATTTTTTGAAAGAAATTTAGAAGGGTAGGCATAAGCTCTTCTCTAAATGTTTCATAGAATTCTTCTGTGAAGCCATCTGGTTCTGGGCTTTTGCTTTTTGGGAGAGTTTTGATCATAGCTTCAATTTCAGTGGTGTAATTGGATTATTCATAATTTCTGTTTGTTCCTGCTTCAGTTGGGAAATGGAACTTTTCTAAGAATCTGTCCATTTCTTCCAGGTTATCCATTTTATTACCATATAGTTGTTCATAATAGTCTCTTATAATCCTTTGTATTTCTGCATTGTCTGTTGTAACCTCTCCTTTTCATTTCCAGTTTTGTTGATTTTATTCTTCTCTTTTTTTCTTTCTGAGTCTGGCTAAATGTTTGTCAGTTTTGCTTATCTTCTCAAAGAATAAGCTTTTAGTTTTATTAATCTTTATTATTATTTCTTTCATTTCTTTTTCACTTATTTCTACTCTGATCTTTATGATTTCTTTCCTTCTGCTAATTTTTTTTTTGTTTGTTTTCCTTCTTTTTCCAGTTGTTTTAGGTATAAAGTTAAGTTGTATATTTGGTGTTTTTCTTGTTTCTTGAGATAGAATTATATTGCTATAAACTCCCCTCTTAGAACTGCTTTTGCTGCTTCCCATAGGTTTTGAGTTGTTGTACTTTCATTGTCATTTGTTTCTAGAAATTTTTTCATTTCCTTTTTGATTTCTTTAGTAACCTGTTGATTCTTTAGGAACATATTGTGTAATCTCCATGTGTTTGTGTTTTTTTGCAGTTTTTTTTTTCTTGTAATTTATATCTAGTCTCAGAGCATTGTGGTTGGAGAAGATGCTTGGTACAATTTCAATTTACTTAAATTTACTGAGGTTTGATTTGTGTGACCCAAGATGTGGTCTATCCTGTGGAATGTTCCAATGTGCACTTGAGAAGGTGTATTCTTCTGCATTTGGATGGGATGTCCTGAAGATATCAACAAGATCCATCTCACCTAATGTATTATTTAAGACTTATGTTTCCTTATTAATTTTATTTTGATGATCTGTCCATTGGTGTGACTGGGATGGTAAAGTCTCCTACTTTTATTGTGTTACTGTCAATTTCTCTTTTTATGTCTTTTAGTGTTTGTCTTATGTATTGAGGTACTCCGGTGTTGGGTGCATAGATATTTACAATATTATGTCTTCCTCTTGGATTGATCCCTTGACCATTATGTAGTGTCCTTCCTTATCTCTTGTAATCTTCTTTATTTTAAAGTCTGTGTTGTCTGGCATGAGGACTGCTACTCCAGCTTTCTTTTGCTTCCCTTCTGCATGGAATATATTTTTCCATCCTCTTACTTTCAGTCTATATGTGTCTTGAGGTCTAAAGTGGATTTCTTGTAGATAGCATATATATGGATCTTGTTTTTGTACCCATTCAGCCAGTCTGTGTCTTTTGTTTGGAGCATTTAATGCATTTACATTTAAAGTAAGTATAGATATATATGTTCCTATTGCCATTTCCTTTATTGTTTAGGGTTGATTTTTTAGATCTTTTTTTCTCTTGTATTTCTTGACTAGATAAGTCCCTTTAACATTTGCTGTAAAGCTGGTTTGGTGGTACTGAATTCCCTTAACTTTTGCTTGTCTGAAAAGTTTTTATTTCTCCATCAATTTTGAATGAGATCCTTGCCAGGTATAGTAATCTTGGTTGTAGATGTTCCCCTTTCAGTACCTTAAATACATCCTGCCATTCCCTTCTGGCCTGCAGAGAGATCAGCTCTTAAATGCATAGGGTTTCCCTTGTATGTTACTTGTTGCTTTTCCTTTGCTGCTTTTTAACAGTCTTTCTTTGTGTTTAGTCTTTATTAGTTTGTTTAGTATGTGTCTTGGAATGTTTCTCCTTGTTTTTATCCTATATGGAACTCTTTGTACCTCTTGAACTTGGTTGACTGATTCCTTTTCCATGCTGAGAAAATTTTCAACTATAATCTCCTCAAAAATGTTCTCATGCCCTTTCTTTTTCTTTTCTTCTTCTGGAACCCCTATAATTCGAATGTAGATATTGTCCCAGAGGTCTCTGAGTCTATTCTCGATTATTTTCATTCTTTTTACTTTATTCTGCTCTTCAGCAGTTATTTCCACCATTTTATCTTCCAGCTCACTGATTTGTTCTTCTGCTATAGATATTCTGCTATTAATTCCTTCTAGAGTATTTTTAATTTCAGTAATTGAGTTTTTGGATCTGTATGTTTATTCTTTAATTATTCTAGGTCCTTGTTAATTGATTCTTGCATTTTCTCCATTCTTTTTTCAAGGTTTTTGATCTTTACTATCTTTATTCTGGATTCTTTTTCATGTAGCTTGCTATTTCCTTTTCATTTATTTGGACTTCTGTTTTTCTAGTTTATTCCTTCATTTGTGTAGTATTTCTCTACCTTTTCATTACTTTTTTTTTTTAAACTTATTGTGTTTGATGTCTTCTTTTCCCAGGGCTTCAAGGTTGAAATCTTTTTTCCTTTTGGTTTCTGCCCTCCTAAGGTTGGTCCACTGGTTTGTGTAAACTGCTTTGTGTAGGGTGAGATTTGTGCTGAGTTTTTTGTTTGTTTGTTTTTCTTCTGATGGGCAAGGCTGGATGAGGTGGTAATCCTGTCTGCTGATGATTGTGTTTGTATTTTTGTTTGTTTGCTGTTTAGACGAGGCGTCCTGCACAGAGTGCTGCTGGTGGCTGGGTGATGCCTGGTCTTGTATTCAAGTGGTTCCCTTTGTGTGAGTTCTCACTATTTGATACTTCCTAGGATTAGTTTTCTGGCAGTCTACAGTCTTGGAGTCAGTCCTCCCACTCCAAAGGCTCAGGGCTTGATCTCTGGTCAGGAACAAAGATTCCACAAATGGTTTGTCTTGGCGTTAAGTGAGATGAAAACAAATACCCCAAAACAGGAAACCAAAGATGAACCCCAGACAAATGGCACTTAACAAAATCAGGCAAATAATAATTAAAATAATAGAATATATACATATACATATACACCCATAAGCAAAATCAAACGGTCTAGCAAAAATAAAGTACAGTACTGGTAAAGAAAGGAAATCAAAAATAATACCTACCAGGGAAGAGCAAAACTAAAGCACAAACTGGAAAACAAAACTAAAGCGAGGTGCCAAGTGGGGATTAGAGAACGGAAAGCAAAATTAACAAATATATTGACAGGAAATGAAAGAAAGAAAAGAAAGAATGAATAAGTATGCAAAGTTAAATAAATATATATAAAGAAGATTTATATATGTCAAAGATTAACTGAAAGGGGAAAAGAACAGTAGGAAAAGCAATCAAAGGGGTAAATGTAGAGAAGGTATGGTAGGTTCAAACNGCAATCGAAGGGGTAAATGTAGAGAAGGTATGGTAGGTTCAAACATTAAAATTATGAAAAGAGAAAAAAAAGGAAGAAATAAAAATTTAAAAAAGGGAAAACTCCACAGCACTGCCAAAGCCCAATATAGAGGCAGAGATTTATACCAACAATTAAAAAAAAATGAGACTGAAAATACACATATACACCCATCAACAAAATCAAAACAGTCCAACAAAAATAAAATACAATAGATGACCCAGCAAACACAGGAGACCAAAAATTTATATACCAGTTAAGAACAAAACTGCCTAAAACACAACTGGAAAGCAAAACTAAACAAGATGCCAAGTGGGGAGTAAAGCAATGAAAACAAAACTAACAAATATGTTGAGAGGAAAGGAAAGAAAGAATAGATATGCAAAATTAAATAGAGTTTGGTAAAGAAGATTTATATACATTAAAGATTAACTGCAAAAGGAAAAGAACAATATGAAAGGCAAACAAAGGAATAAATGTAGAAAAAGTAACAATAGTTTTAAAAAATTTAAAAATAGAAGGAAAAAAGGAAGAAAAAAATAAAATGGAAAATCCAGAGAACTCCAAAAGCCCAATGTACAGACAGAGGTTACACCAACAATAAAAAATGTTACTAAAACAAAGCTCAAAGGCTCAATTAGATTTCATAGTGCCAATTAAACCGGCAACTACAACAGTGGGGGAAAAGAAAGGGAAAAAAAAAATCCAAAAGAATCTACAGAACAAGTCAAAATATAAGTAATAAATGTTTTTCTTGAGTCATTGCTGTCATTGCAATCAGTCCTTTCCCTCACTGTGTGTCACAGTCCACCTCACCTCCCTAGGATGCCCTCCAACACTGTGTTGGTCTCTTGATCTGCTGTGGGGGCAGCACAGATTCTAATCTGGTCTTACTGCTGTCTGTTCTTGCCGTCAGTGTCCACAGCTATCAGAACTAGTGTGTATTATTTTGTGGGAGCTCTCAATGCCCATTTTTATATTCCATAGATACAGAGTCTGCCTAGTTGACCATGTGGATTTAATCTGCAGCTTGTACAACTGGTAGGAAGGTTTTGGGTCTTCTTCCTTAGCCACATTGCCCCTGGATTTCAATTGTGGTTTTATTTTCACCTCTACATGTGGGGCGTTTCCTGGGGTTTGCTCCTGAGGCTGCCCTGGAGGACTTGGGTTGGCCCCAGTGGGGGCCAGGTGTGGAGCTGGTGCAGCTCTTGAGTTGCGGGGGTTCTGGCAGCACCAGATACTCAGGGGAGTTTTCAGGTAGGGCAGCAGGAATTATAGTACTCTAGTCGGGTATAGTAGCCAGTACTGGGCAATACACTCCAGTATTTTTGCCTGTAGACCTCCCTGACAGAGAATCCTGGCAGGCCACAATCCACAGAGTTGCAAAGAGTTAGACACTACCGAAGCAACCCTGCATGCGTAGACCCAAGACTTTTTTTGCCTGTGGCAGCTTTGCCCAGTGAGGGTTAAGCATGAAAGTAACACAGCTGCTTGGCTTGTGGGAACCCTGGCAGTGCCAAGTGTGCAGGGACATGGACTGCCTCCCCTGCAGGAGTTATGGCCTTATCAGAATCTTTCTTCAAGCCTAGTGTAGCTGGCGATCAGAAGGCCTCTTTGGCCAGTCTTCTCTGTAGCTCCATCCATTCAGGCACTTAGAGGGCTCCCTGACATGGGGGTCCTTCTCTGTTGTTCAGTGCATCAGGCACATAGAGGGGTTCCCCAGCTGGGTTCCTGCTCTCTGGATGGGTACATCAGGCACTTAAAGGATCACCCTGGGTGGGGGTCTTACTCTCGTTCATCGCATCAGGCATTTGATAGGCCAGCCTCTCTATTGTTCAGCTGCCACTGCTGGCCTGTGGGGGAGAGAGGCAATGGTGATGGCTCCACTCCCTATGCATGATTCAGCAGCATCACCTTGCTTTCATGGCTGCCTGGCTTTCCTCCACAGGCATTTCCCACCACAATCTCCTCCCTCACATCCCCTCGATCCATCTCTCCACAATCAATAGCAGCCCTTTAGCTGGGATTGCTCCACAATCCCTAAACTCCAGCTATAGCCCCTGCGCTTTCTAGGGGACCTGCGTCCCTGTCCAGGGTATGTATGTATGGCTGTGGCAAGGACTGTGATTCTCATTCCATTTAGGCTGCCAAAGATCAACTCTCAGCCTTAAATGTTTCCCCTCTGACTCAGACAGTTGCCCAAATGTGGGGATCAGACCCCTGCTTCAGTTCCCTCACCTTCCGAGGGAAGGTCCAGCCCTTCTAACACTCCTGTTTTTCCCCCTAGTTCCTTCATTCTACTGAGTTTTGTGTGGTTCTATATATTGTTTTCCTCTGGTCAGGTCCTCCTGTCTGCTATCAGCTGGTGTTTTGCCTACACTTCTGTGTCTGAAGATATATTCCTGATGTATCTGTGGAGACAGATGTACTCCACATCCACCTACTCCTCTGCCATCTTGTTCTCTCTGCCCTTCCTTGTTTTCAAAGATTGTTTAATTCATCATGTTTATATACTCCATATCTGTCCCAGTTTTATTATTTAGAAATCCAACCCCATTTTGCAGCTCCCTACTAGAGAGTGAAAACACTTGAAATTCAACATTAAAGAAAACTAAGAACATGGTATCTGGTCTCATTACTTAATGGCAAATAGAAAGAGAAAAAGTGGAAGATTTGGCTTCCCTGGTAGCTCAGCTGGTAAAGAACCTGCCTGGAATGCAGGAGACCCCAGTTTGATTCCTGGGTTTGGAAGATCCACTGGAGAAGGGATAGGCTACTCACTCCAGTGTTCTTGGGTTTCCCTAATGGCAAAGCTGGTAAAGAACTCGCCTGCAATGTGGAAGACCTGGATTTGATCCCTAGGTTGGGGAGATCCCCTGGAGAAGGGAACAGCTACCCACTCCAGTGTTCTGGCCTGGAGCTCTCCATAGGTTGTATAGTCCACAGGGTTACAAAGAGTTGGACAAAACTGCATGGCTTTCACTTTCACTGTTTCAGAGACAGATTTTCTTTTCTTGGACTCCAAAATCACTGTGGACTGTTTGCAGCCATAAAATTAAAACATGATTTCTCCTTGGAAGGAAAACTATGGCAAACCTAGACAGCATATTAAAAAGCAGAGACATCAGTTTTTCCACAAAGGCCCATAATGCCAAAGCTTTGTAGTCATGTATGAATATGAGAGTTGGACCATAAAGAAGGTTGAACACTGAAGAAATGATGCCTTTGAATTTTGTTGCTGCAGAAGACTCTTGAGAGACTCTTGGACTGAAAGGAGATCAAAGTAGTTAATCCTAAAGAAAATCAACCTTGAATGTCCATTGGGTGAAATGATGCTGAAGTTGAAGCTCCAATACTTTGGTCACCTGATGCAAAGAACTGACTCTTTGGAAAAGACCTGATACTGGGAAAGAATGAAGACAGAATGAGAAGGGGATGACAGAGGATGAGATGGCTGAATGGCGTCACCGACTCGATGGACACCAGTTTGAGCAAGCTCTGGGAGTTAGTGATGGACAGCGAATCCTGGTGTACTGCAGTTCATGGGGTCACAAAGAGTCGGACATCTCTGAGTAACTGAACTGAACTGAGAATGAGATGGTTGGATAGCATCATCAATTCAATGGACATGTATTTGAGCAAACTCCTGGAGATAATGGAGGAGAGAGGTACTTGGCATGCTGCATTCCATGGGGTTGCAAAGAGTTGGATATAACTTAGTGACTGAACAACAACTATTTAATATTGCTCCACATTAAATATTTCAAAATCAACAATTCCTTCCCTGACTATTTTTCAGCTTTTCTTATTTTCTCTTTCTATTTTTTCTGGCTCATTTTCATTATAAATTCAAGTTCTATTAAACACATCAAATGTCTCACACATTACTATTGTTAAATTTTGCTTGATTTCCTCATACATTTTAATCTCCTGATAAGAAACTACAATAGTATATTCATACTATGATTCCTTTAGCTCCCTGTTACTATTCTCTTGTCAGCTTCAGTCAAACTGTATTTCTTGGATTAGTTTTTTTTTTTTTTCCTCTTTCAGGTTAAGTACTTTATATAAAGTCATGAAAAATGCTGAGTAACTCTGTTTTAAATCTCTGCTACTGATAGCTATCTAAACTTTTTTTTTTTTTGGCTGATTTGGTTTCCTTTTTTTTTTCTCTCTCTTTTCTCTATATTTTTCTAAAGTGGCTCTCTTAAAACATTTTCCATGGTCTTCAAAAATATCCACATCTCCACGAGCCTCAGTGTCTGTAGACCATATGAATTCTGACTATTCTCAGAAAATGGATTTAAGATATGTATGTAAATTTAAGTTTTTACCTCCTCGAACATAACAGGTATCTCCACTACCAGTCAACCCTACTAACTTTTGCAATATGGCTGTTATGTTATTACCTAAGGGATTATGTTCCTGAGCATCCAGAATATAAGAGAAAGATTTTTTCTAAACTAACTGTCAAAATATATGATCTGGCAAGATGAGTTGTACTCAAATGGAAATAGAAGAACATATTTTAATTCAAAATTATCTCAGAAAAGCCAGTACTAATCCTATATCTGAACCACTGGCCATTCATAGTCTTCTCCAGGAAACATCATCCAGTCGCTTTAATGCTGTACATGTGCAAAATCTTGGTAAGTGTGTCTGAACTGAGATTCTCCTGCCTGCTGAGCATAGCTGGAATATCACTTTGAGCAGTAACTTCATCAACTTCATTTTCCAGTGCACCAGAAAATCTTGCCACATAGAAGGTTATTTTGAAAAATATTTTTCTAACACATTTCAAAAAGTTGTACAGACTCATAAAGAGACTATGTAAAAAGTAAAGAGACAATTTAAATTTTTTAATTATCATTTTTTTACAAGAAAAGTTCAGCCATAAAACTGTTCAATGCATTCAATAAAAGTATTTCTATGAAACCTTGAGGAAAGTATCTGAGGAAGTACCATGCCAACTGCATAGAATATGGGACATAAGCACCATTTCTGCTTCACCAGCAATAAATTGAGTTATTTTAGAAATCTTAAATTCCAAATTCTCAAGTTTGAGACCTTATACCTGGCATCTAGCATACCTCTGTTCCTTAATGTATAATTTCCTCAGTTCTAAATAGATACATTTGCAAATAACAGATTTTTAAGGATGAGACAAAAATAATATATGCTTTTAAATTTAATAAATATAATGTAAACAAAGTAATGAAGATAGAAGAGGGCACTGATTATTATTTCCTTTAAAACTGTTGCAAGAAATCACCCTGAATGAAAAAATACGTTGAACTGTAAATGCTAATAATTCCTCTAAATTTTATGTATTATAATGAATCCATGTAAGGAAATAGTTGCCTATAACATAACTATTATGTTATAATAATCTAATCTCTATATATTCAGAAAATTCTATCTTCAGGTGTGGAGAAAAGGGAAGCCTCTTACACTGTTGGTGGGAATGCAGACTAGTACAGCCACTATGGAGAACAGTGTGGAGATTCCTTAAAAAATTGCAAATAGAACTGCCTTATGACCCAGCAATCCCACTGCTGGGCATACACACTGAGGAAACCAGAATAGAAAGAGACACATGTACCCCAATGTTCATCGCAGCACTGTTTATAATAGCCAGGACATGGAAACAACCTAGATGTCCATCAGCAGATGAACGGATAAGAAAGCTGTGGTACATATACGCAATGGAGTATTACTCAGCCATTAAAAAGAATACATTTGAATCAGTTCTAATGAAGTGGATGAAACTCNGTCTATGTTCGATGCAGGATACAGGATGCTTGGGGCTGGTGCACGGGGATGATCCAGAGAGATGATATGGGGTGGGAAGTGGGAGGGGGGGTTCATGTTTGGGAACTCATGTACACTCGTGGTGGATTCATGTCAATGTATGGCAAAACCAATACAGTATTATAAGTAAAATAAAGTAAAAAATAAAAATTAAAAAAAAAACATAAAAAAATAATGGAAACTCATTTTAAAATTGATTATGCTAAAAAACTGATTAAGCTTACTGGCCTAATTTGAAAATGTGCATTAAAAAGTGGAGAGTAAGAGTCTTTTTATTGGAAAAAGAGGGAAGAAGGGCAGGAGAAATGGGAAAACAATGGAAAATAGTGTTTGAAAACACGAGATTATATAAGATCTCATCAGAAATGGGTAGGCTAGTCTCTGTCTTACATAAAAAACAAGGTTAAAGCAGAGATAATAAGAAAATGTCAGGGGTCCTATGTGAGAGTCTAACTCAAGACATGAACAGAGGCAGTAGGTGCCTCAGGATATCTGGGGAAAAGAGAAGCACAGGAGATTGCAGCTTAATTTTGGGTACCTAATGTTTTAGAGGTGTTTAGCTAGGTTGTGCCTCAACATTTCAACTTCTTAATCCTGACTAGAAAATTTCCCAGTCATCTTCCTAGAGCAGAAAATTGGCTAGGCCTATCAGATTTTTGCTAGTTGCTAGCATTTCCTGATGGAGAGGGCAATGGCACCCCACTCCAGTACTCTTGCCTGAAAAATCCCATAGATGGAGGAGCCTGATGGGCTGCAGTCCATGGGGTCGCTAAGAGTCAGACACGAGTGAGTGACTTCACTTGCACTTTTCACTTTCAGGCATTGGAGAAAGAAATGGCAACTCACTTCAGTGTTCTTGCCTGGAGAATCCCAGGGACAGGGGAGTCTGGTGGGCTGCCATCTAGGGGGTTGCACAGAGTCAGACATGACTGAAGTGACTTAGCAGCAGCTTTTCCTGAAAGCCCTGATATAAATAAAATACGTGTCTTGCCTTTTAGGCACTGAAAGTTATTAGGTGTTTGCTTTGATTTTGGCCAGACCTAATAAGTTAGTTATTGTTCAGTTCAGTCCAGTCACTCAGTCATGTCCAACATTTTGCGACCCCATGGACTACAGTATGCCAGGCCTTTGTGTCCATCACCAACTCCCAGAGTTTACACAAACTCATGTCCATTGAGTTGGTGATGCCATCCAACCATTTCATCCTGTCATACCCTTCTTTTCCTACCTTCAATCTTTCCCAGGATCAGGGTCTTTTCAAATGAGCTAGTTCTTCAAATCAGGTGGCCAAAGTATTGGACTTTCAGCTTCAACATCAGTCCTTCCATGGAATATTCAGGACTGATTTCCTTTTGGATGGTCTGGTTTCCTCCTTGGATGCTCTGGTTTGACTCTCAAGAGGCTTCTCCAACACCACAGTTCAAAAGCATCAAATTCTTTGGCACTTAGCTTTCTTTATAGTCCAACTCTCACATCCATACATGACTACTGGAAAAACCATAGCCTTGACTAGATGGACCTTAGTTGGAAAGTAATGTTTCTGTTTTCTAATATGCTGTCTAGGTTGGTCATAGCTTTCCTTCTAAGGAGTAAGCATCTTTTAATTTCATGGCTGCAATCACCATCTGCAGTGATTTTGGAGCCCAGAAAAATAAAGTCTGACACTGTTTCCACTGTTTGCCCATCTATTTCCCATGAAGTTATGGGACCGGATGCCATGATCTTAGTTTTCTGAATGTTGAGCTTTAAGCCAACTTTTTCACCCTCCTCTTTCACTTTCATCAAGAGGCTCTTTAGTTCTTCTTCACTTTCTGCCATAAGTGTGGTGTCATCTGCATATCTGAGGTTATTGATATTTCTCCTGGAAATCTTGATTCCAACTTGTGCTTCATCCAGCCCAGCATTTCTCATGATATTCTCTGCACATAAGTTAAATAAGCAGGGTTACAATATACAGCCTTGACATACTCCTTTTCCTATTTGGAACCAGTCTGTTGTTCCATGTCCAGTTCTAACTGTTGCTTTCAGACCTGCATACAGATTTCTCAAGAGGCAGGTCAGGTGGTCTGGTATTCCCATCTCTTTCAGAATTTTCCACAGTTTATTGTGATCCACATAATCAAAGGTTTTGGCATAGTCAATAAAGCAGAAATAGATATTTTTCTGGAAGTCTTGTGCTTTGTTGATGATCCAGTGGATATTGACAGTTTGATCTCTGGTTCCTCTGCCTTTTTTAAAACCAGCTTGAACACCTGGAATTTCACAGTTCATGTATTGTTGAAGCCTGGCTTGAAGAATTTTCAGCATTTCTTTACTCATTACTTTACTAGTTACTGTACCAACTGTTAAGATATTTTTTCCTGTATTTTTTTCTTCTCTACTTATGTCTTCTACTATAGCCTTACTCAGTCCCCATTATCTCAGTTNGAGACACATACAATTCTCATTTCCTTCTTTTTCCCTCTTTTCTTAACAATGTTTTTATTTAGAAATTGGTGTTCAGTATTTTCTGGATTTTCATTGTAGTTTTACCATACCTATTACATCTTCATATGTTAAGATATATATTATATTTTCAATATCTAAATATGGCTATTTTGTTATTGGATTTTAATTTAATTTCATTGGGTCAGAGACAATTCCTCTATGATACAAGTTTTTGAAAGAATTTCAGGTACTTGTATTACAGTGATGGAGAAGGCAATGGCACCCCACTCCAGTACTCTTGACTGGAAACTCCCATGGGCGGAGGAGCCTGGAAGGCTACAGTCTGTGGGGTCACTGAGGGTCAGACGTGACTGAGCGACTTCATTTCAGTTTTCACTTTCATGCATTGGAGAAGGAAATGGCAACCCACTCCAGTGCTCTTGCCTGGAGAATCCCAGGGACGGGGGAGCCTGGTGGTCTGCCTTCTATGGGGTCACACAGAGTCGGGCATGATTGAAGCGACTTAGCAGCAGCAGCAGTATTGCAGTGATATATGGGTTTCCCAGGTGGCACTAGTGGTGAAGAATCCACCTACTAATGCAGCAGACACAAGAGGCATGGATTCCATCCCTGGGTGGAGATAATCCCCTGGAGGAGGCCGTGGCCACCCACTCCAGTATTCTTGCCTAGAGATCCTATTTGGTGAAATAGAGAAGGACAGGGGAGCCTGAAGGGCTATGGTCTATTGGGTTGCAAAGAGTCAGCACACGCACACACCCACATAGTGAGTTCATTGTATTCCTCAGTTTATACAGCATTATAATTGTTGGTCTGTGCAGTCCATTTCTTTACTTAAATACTTTTTTTTAATAAAATATTGTTTGGTGACACAAATATTTTAATAAATTTTTAATATCAATTTATTTATTTTAATTGGAGGTTAATTACTTTACAATATTGTATTAGTTTTGCCATACATCAACATGAATCTGCCACAGGTATACACGTGTTAAATTTTAATACTTTATATATTCTCATCAAGTTTTTTGTGTTTTAAAATCCATTCAGTTATTATTTATACATTAATTCATTGCTTGTAATTGCTCTTCTAATAATTCCTCATGGTAAAAATTCACTGCCAGTTGAGTATCCTCTAGGAACAAACATGCAGTTTGTACCCAGACCACTGACACCATGAAGAACGCTGCACAGTCATTGTGGTATGTGTCATTTACTGTGTGCTTGAAAACTTGGAGCTGTACCCAGGAATAAATGATTAGATCATAGTGTATATATGACAACTTATATTATTGTTCTTAATTATTCACTCCCCGTATCTTGCCACCCACTGTGATATGACTCACAGTGCCTTCTAATGTAAGGTATATCCATCTGAATTGCACTGAGTAATAAAAAGGTGAGTGAAAATGACATTTCTATTCAAAGTGGAAGCTCTAAGAGCCTCTGTGTGCTCCCATCCAGTCCCTTCATTTGTTGCCTTCTGTCATGAAAATACATATCCCACATATGGCCCCCGCTTCACCCAGAGCCCAGAATGAAGACATGTATAAAACCCATGAAGACAAGTGAAACTGAGTTGAGTAGAGTCAAAACCAATCAGCAACTGACATGTAACATGAGCAATAAATAAACTTTATTACTGTGAGTCACTGAAATTTGGGAGCCTTTGGTTGCCATAGCAAAATGTAGTGAAAATTATTATGAATTATGTATGATTAATGTCTATAACTGAAAATATGAGATAATGCTTTCAGAATAACAAACATACACACTAAAAGCATTGCTTAAATTTTCCTTTCCCTACATAGTGGCCAATACTTGACATTAGCCAATTTTCTAAATTTTGCTAATTTAATAGAAGGGTGATACTTAGTTATGGTTTAACTTTTAATGTTTATGATTATTAATAATAATAATATTTCTTCATGTGCTGCATTTTAAAATTTCATACCTGTGTATCATGTTAAGTAGAAAAGCAATATTATTATTTTTTAATATGGTTTGCCAGGTTTTCTATCTTCTCCTAAACAAGTCATCTTTTTCCTCCTAATTCT
>SJYQ01004058.1:57895-70189 GCA_006410935.1 Redunca redunca
GGGGGTTCACGATTGGGAACTCATGTACACCCATGGTGGATTCATGTCGATGTATGGCAAAACCAATACATTATTGTAAAGTAAAATAAAAAGAAAAATTAAAAAAAAAAAAAGAATTTTCCATAGTTTGTTGTGATCCACACAGTCAAAGGCTTTGGCATAGTCAATAAAGCAGAAATAGATGTTTTTCTGGAACTCTCTTGCTTTTTCCATGATCCAGCGAATGTTGGCAATTTGATCTCTGGTTCCTCTGCCTTTTCTAAAACCAGTTTGAACATCTGGAAGTTCACAGTTCATGTACTGTTGAAGCCTGGCTTGGAGAATTTTGAGCATTACTTTATTCCTAAGGCCCATTTGACTTCACATTCCATGATGTCTGTCTCTAGGTGAGTGATTACACCATTGTGATTGTCTGGTTCATGAATATCCTTTTTGTACAGCTCTTCTGTGTATTCTTGGAGAAGGAAATGGCAACCCACTCAAGTATTCTTGCCTGGAGAATCCCATGGACGGAGGAGCTTGGTGGGCTATAGTCCACGGGTCGCAAAGAGTCGGACGCGACTGAGCAACTTCACTTTCTGTTTATTCTTGCCACGTCTTCTTAATATCTTCTGCTTCTGTTAGGTCCTCACCATTTCTGTCCTTTATTGAGCCAATCTTTGCATGTATTTGTATTTTATGATATATATATATTATATATATACACACATATTGAAAACTGATGGTTATATATTAAGATGTTAAGAAACACAAATATAGCTTGAGGGATTTGAAAATAATTTTCACACATAATTAACCTCTTGGGTAAACCTCTGATCATGTGCACAAAAATAACCACAAACACCATATAAATCAGCATAATGGAGATGATGATTTAACGAAAGATATGGAATCCTAAGCTCAACAATAGCAGAAAATACACTTTTAAAACACTTTTGATAAATTTAAAGAAGTTTGAGTAAGTCATAAATATAGTCATAAAATTCCCAGCACCACCACCACCCCAAATACCCAAGTCCTTAAGTAACAGGCAGAGTTCAGTGTGTTTAAGTTGCTGGTGTGTATTCGACTTTATTCTTTAACTTTGTGTAGCCAGTTGTCCCAACATTATTTGTTAAAGGGTCTGTTCTTTCACCTCTGGATGGTCTTACCACAACTGTCAAATGTCAGTTGACAGTAGATATTTAGGTTTATTTTTATATTACTAATCCTGCTCCATTGATCTACATGCCTGTCCTTGTGCCAGAACCAAGCTGTCTTTGACCGTTGTTTCATAGTTAAGTTTGAAATCGGACAGGAAGTATGTGTCCTTCTGTTTTTTCAAGATTGTCTTGGCTATTCTGGCTTCATAAGAATTTTAAAATCAGCTTGCTAATTTCTGTGAAAATGTTAGCTGGGATTTGGACAGGGGCTGTGTTGCATCTGTAGATCAGGTTGAAGAATGTTAGCAATTTTATTAAGCCTTCTGATCCATAAACATGGAATGTTTTCCCAGTTTTAGTTTTTCTGTAATTTATCTCAACAAGACTTTGTAGTTTCCAGAGAATGTTTTATACTCCTTTCTTATATGTATTTCTAAGTTGTTTTTTTCATGCTATTGCAAGTCAAGTTGCAAGTATATAAAAATCAATTGATTTTATGTATTAATCTTATATCCTGTAAATCTGCTGAACTTTATTCATTCTATCAGCTTTTTTTTTTAGTGGAATTCTTAAAATGTTCTATATAGAGATAATGACTACTGTCTTTCCAATATGAATGTCTTTGATTTCTTCCTCTTGTCCAACTGCTCTGAGTGGAACATCCAGTACAATGTTGAAAACAAGCAATGACAGTTAGCATTGCTCTTGTGCTTCCTAACTTAGGCGGAAGGTGTCCAAGCTTTTACCAAATTTGGTGGTAGGTGTGTGTTTCTACATCAAAAGGTTTGAGGCCTTTTATCATGTTGAGGAAATTCCTTTCGATTCCTAGTTTGTTGGGAGGTTTTATCAAGAAACTGCATTAAATTTTCTCAAATGCCTTTACTGAAATTATCAGAATAATTGTGAGTTTTATTGCTTATTGGTAGGAATGTTTAGGTGTTAAGCTAACTTTGCATTCCTGGGATAACTCACTTGGTTCTGGTATATACGTTTTTCTGTATGTTGCTAAATTTATAAAGGTCTTAATTCCAAATATAACTGTAGTGTTCTATAAGAAGGATTTAATTTTTCATCTAAAAGTAAAAATGCTGATTCACAATATTACTGATTTTGTATTTCACTCTTCTATTTCACTGGAAGAGCCTTAGATATATTCATTGCATAACTATAATCATTAATATTTGTGTAACAATACCAGACAACCTGACCTGCCTCTTGAGAAATTTGAATGCAAGTCAGGAAGCAACAGTTAGAACTGGACATGGAACAACAGACTGGTTCCAAATAGGAAAAGGAGTACATCAGGGCTGTATATTGTCACACTGCTTATTTAACTTCTATGCAGAGTACATCATGAGAAACGCTGGGCTGGAAGAAGCACAAGCTGGAATCAGGATTGCCAGGAGAAATATCAATAACCTCAAATATGCAGATGACATCACCCTTATGGCAGAAAGTGAAGAGGAACTAAAAAGCCTCTTGATGAAAGTGAAAGTGGACAGTGAAAAAGTTGGCTTAAAGCTCGACATTCAGAGAACAAAGATCATGGCATCTGGTCCAATCACTTCATGGGAAATAGATGGGGAAACAGTGTCAGACTTTATTTTGGGGGGCTCCAAAATCACTGCAGATGGTGACCTCAGCCATGAAATTAAAAGACACTTACTCCCTGGAAGGAAAGTTATGACCAACCTAGACAGCATATTGAAAAGCAGAGACATTACTTTGCCAACAAAGGTCCGTCTAGTCAAGGCTATGGTTTTTCCTATGGTCATGTATGGATGTGAGTGTTGGACTGTGAAGAAAGCTGAGCACCGAAGAATTAATGCTTTGAACTGTGGTGGTGGAGAAGACTCTGGAGAGTCCCTTGGACTGCGGGGAGATCCAACCAGTCCATTCTAAAGGAGATCAGCCTTGGGATTACTTTGGAAGGAATGATGCTAAGGCTGAAACAGTTCTTTGCCCACCTCATGCGAAGAGTTGACTCATTGGAAAAGACTTTGATGGTGGGAGGGATTTGGGGCAGGAGGAGAAGGGGACGACAGAGGATGAGATGGCTGGATGGCATCACTGACTCGATGGACTTGAGTCTGAGTGAACTCCGGGAGTTGGTGATGGACAGGGAGGCCTGGCGTGCTGTGATTCATGGGGTCGCAAAGAGTCGGACACGACTGACCGACTGAACTGAACTGAACTGAACACTGATTTCACAAACATGTACACATATTTTAACTTCTTCCTCAGGATAAAACAGTATAATAGCAAGTGTATGAAAAAGATGTAAAAATACAGCATTTTATGAATATGCCTTATATGCTGCTTCAAATACATCACTAATTTTCTCAATTTACCAATCATTTACATAAAAGCTGTTCATACGTACCTTAGTTCTGAACAGCAGACATTACAAAATACAACAATGCTATCAGTATTTTTAACTGTCAAGGTTGAATAAGAAACAACAAGGAAGCATTGGATATCTGTCTCTGAGTGTGTGAAATGAAAATATTTTGCCAATGAAAACAAAATAATGTTTTAGCAATGTAGTTAGTCACTCTATAACCTTATCTACACTAGTTATATATTATTTGCAAGACACTAAATCAATGTTTTCATGTAGCTAGGAAATGAGTAGGGCATTTCTACTTTAATAATATTGAGAAATACTACATATACACAAGGTAAATGCCGTGACATGAGTTAACACTTTGAAAATATTTGGAAAAATGTTGTTTCCTTAAATATCCATTGACTGCAGACCGCTTTTTTATTTTGTTCCAAAAAATAAAATTTCAACAAGATTTCTTAAAGGAAGCATCATAATTTGTCATATAAATTAGCCAGAAACATAATTTTAAAATGAAAAAAGTATACATTTTTAAACTAACTTTCATACTTTGGGGAAAATTCTGCCATAGCATACTCACCTTCTCTCACCCAAATTCCCATGGTTTTGATTCATCTCTTTAAAAAGTTAGCTGAGT
This sequence comes from Redunca redunca, assembly GCA_006410935.1. NCBI lineage: Eukaryota > Metazoa > Chordata > Mammalia > Artiodactyla > Bovidae > Redunca > Redunca redunca. The sequence continues at coordinate 62,022 of SJYQ01004058.1, forward strand.
AAATACATTTGTTTGCCTAAAGTCTTTAGGAAATTTTTATATCAGCCATATAAATATTTCTTAAAAGTGGGATTTCTGAAGGTTACCTTGATACATTCAGTTGTGAATATAAGGGAATCAAGTTTACTTTCAGTACATGTAGTATAATAACATTGAGTCTTAGAATAAAGGAAGAATGAAGATTTCAGGAAATGAATGAAACAAGATGGATGAAAGAAAATGGCCTCTTGGTTTGCAACAAAAGGGAAAAAAAAAGTTTCCATTGAGCTCTGCTAAATCTTGTCTGATATCTAGGATTATCTTCTAAAAATCATAAAGAGAAAGGAACATCCTCAAATAAAATCGGTAAACAAATTATATAAAATTATTGGAAATTTAAGTATGTATTGAAATGCATATCATACTTCAAGTTTCAAAAAATTCTTAGGAGATGTCTCAAGACATATTAAAGTCCTTTTGAAATCAATCTTTCTTGAATTGTACTCCATGTGGAATTATCTTAAGATTTATTTGCATAGCATTAAAATTATGTAAATTTATAAATCTAATCCTGGTTATTTCATTTCCTTTACTAAATATATTTAATAAGAATGCAAAACTATATATTCTGGATTCAAATCTTGTCAGAGACATGATTTAAAAATATTTTCTCCAAATGGTAAACTTGTCTCTTCATTTCTTAATAGTGTCTTTCAGAAGAGCCAACCTTTTCTTATTTTTGTTATTATTTTGATGAAGTCAGTTTATGTTTTGCTTAAAATAGATTTCTCTTTTTATATCAAGTCTAAGAACTCTTCAACCTAATCTTAGTTTCTACAGTGTTTTCCTCTGACTTTTTTCCTCTGTTTGATAATTTTATTAAAAAAAAAAAATTGCAGCCATGCCATGCAGCATGAGGGATCTTAGTTCCCCTACCAGGGATCAAACCCGCACCCCCCTACATTGGAGGCATGAAGTCTTAAACACTGAACTGCTAGGGAAGTCCCTTGATAATTTTACTTTCACCATTTAGATCTTTAATTTATTCTGAGTAAATATATTGATAAGATATGGTGCTTATGTTGATTTCCTTCTGTCTGTGTGATTGTGCATGCCTGACCAGTTATTGCAATACCATTTGTGAAAGGCATTATTCTTTGAGCATTGAATTCCCTTGGTATTTTTATTAACCAAAAGCCATGTTTGTGAGGACCATTTTATGGACTCTCTTATTTTCCCCAGTGCCACATTATTTTTTTGTTGTTACTTTAAGTCTTTATATCCAACTTCATTTTCTTTTTTTGCCAAAATTGTTTTCCCTGTCCTACTTGTACCTCCATGTGCTTTACAATAAACATATTTATCTAAAAAAAAAAAAAATTCTTGGCATGAATCCAAATTTTACATTTTGTTAAGATTTTTGACCCATTTGGAAAGAATTAGCATCTCTACAATGATGAGTATCCCAATCCAAGAGCACAGTATGTCTCTTAACTTATTTAGATCTTTTGCTTATTTTATCAGCATTTTGTAGTTTTCAGCATACAGTTGTTGTAATTATATGCTAGATTTATACTTAATTATTTAATTTTGATGGGTCTGAAATAAATGGTATTTTTTAAAGTTTGTATTTCCAGTTGTACATTGCTACTGAAGGGTTTCCTAGTTGGTGCTAGTGGTAAAGAAATCCAGTGGCACTCGTGGTAAAGAACTCGCCTGCCGATGCAGAGACACAGGTTTGATTCCTGGGTTGGAAAGATCCCCTGGAGGAGGGCACGGCAACCTACTCCAGTATTCATGCCTGCAGAATCCCATGGACTGGGAAGCCTGGCAGGCTACAGTCCCATAGTTTCACAAAGAGTTGGAAACAATTGAATGAACTTAGCACTCATGCATTATATAGAAATAAAATTGATTTTTATGTGTTGACTGTGTATCTTGGAACCTTGCTAAACTCATTATTAGTTCTGAGAGCTTTTATGTGGATTGTTTTGGATTTTCTACATAATCATATTGTCTAGAATCAGGTTGTTTTATTTCTTTGTCTATGACCTGAGTCCTTTTTATTTATCTTTTTTGTTTTGTTGCATATGTTAGGATTTTCATCATTATGTTGAACAGGAGTAGTAAGAGAGGATATCCTTGTTGTTGTTTTGTTCTTAATGGAAATTTATTCTCTCCTCTATTAAGTTTGGTGTTAGATGTACATATGAGTGTGGATTTTTTCTTCTTTATTGATTAATTTTCAAATACTGAGCAAGCATTGAATTCTCAAAATATGCCCCACTTGGTTATGATGTGCTGGTCCTTTTACATATTTTGAATTTAATTTTTCAAAATCTTTTTTAGGGTTTTTTTGTGTGTGTCTAAATTCATAAGGGGTATTTTTATGTAGGTTTTTTTCTTTATTCCACATTTGTCTGAGTTTGGTATTAAATGAATCAGCAGGCATTCTTTGTCTTTTGCTTTCTAGAAGAGATTGTGTAGAATTGGAATTATTTCTTCTTGAAATAAGTAATGAGTTTATAATATAAACAGTGTCCAGATATATTTCTGCATATTTTTACCTAGAAATTTGATTTACCTGATAGTTATGTTCAGAATGTTTGTTTCATCTGGGGTGAGTTTTGATCATGTATATTATTTACAGCAGTATGTCTGCATTAGTATCAAATAGCTGCAGCGTCTCTAACATACATGTTTTTCATTCCCAATTATTATAACATGTCATTTTCTTCATTGTTGCTTAATCAATCTGTCTAAGAAGTCTGTAAATTTTTTGATCTTTTCGAATAAACACTTTTAGAGCTTGTCGATTTTTGATTGTGTTTTCAGTTTTACTGATTTTCCCTTTATCTTTTTCTTTTATTTGAAGTGTGGTTGATTTACAATATGATACTAGTTTCAGGTATACAACATGGTGACTCAACAGTTTTATAGCTTATTCTCCATTTAAAATCAGCACAAAATAATGGCTATATTTCCCTGTGTTAGACAGTGCATCCCTGTGGCCTATTCATTTATACTAGTCTGTACCTTTCAGTCCCCTAACCCCATCCTACTTCTCCCCACCTCCTCCCCCAACTGGTTACCATCAGTCTGTTCTCTATACTTGATAAGTCAGTTTCTCTTTTGCTATATTCATTCATTTATTTTTTAGATTCCACATATAAGTGATAATGTACAGTATTTGTATTTGTCTAATGTTTCAGTAAGTATAATACCCTCCAAGTCTACCCATGTTATTGCAAATGGCAGTATTCATTTCCTGTGACTAATATTTCCTTTATAAAATAAATCTTTGCTCCTCTGTTGATGGACAATTAGATCATTTCCGTATGTTGACTATTATAAATAATACTGCTATAAAGTTAGGGTGCATGTACCCTTTCAAATTAATGTTTTCATTTTCTTCAGATGTGCCTAAGGCATGATATTGTTGGATCATATGGTATTTTTACATTTTTTTTGAGGAACCTCCACACTGTTTTCCACAGTAACTTCTTATTTCTGTTGTTTCTCCTTTTCTTCCTAAAGTTCAGCCTTCCTTCTTGAGTCATGTAACTTCTATCTGAAGAGCTTCCCTTGGCAATTATTTAGATCTATTCACTAAGGATTCTCTGAATCTCCCTTCAGCAGAGAATGTTTATTCCTGAAGTATATATTTGCTGGATATATAATGACAGATTGATAGTATTTTTTTTCCCGTCAGGACTTTAAAATGTTATACCAGTTCCTTCTGGCTTGCATGTTTAGGTATAAATATAGCAATTGATCATTGATCTCTCCTAGGTAATAGGTCATTTCCTTTGACTGTCTTTAAAAGTTTTTTCTTTTTTTTTACCAACTAGATTATGATGTGTCAGTTTGCATAGTTTGGGAGTTTATCCTATTTTGCATTTATCCAGCTGAATAAAATCTGAATAAAACAGATTACAGTAATCAGTATAACAGATGACATCTTTTACTGTACTTGGGAATGTTTCATCCTATTTAAATTTATTTAAAGTCGTATTTTTCCTTCTCCCATTCTGGGACTCATGATACAAAATTTATAACATTTGTTATTGTTCCATAGCTTATTTTTAACTGTAGTATGTTTTTCTGTGATATTAAGCTGTATAATTTATATTGATTTATCCTTTCAACTGATTCTTTCATCAGTTATCTCCTTTTCATTATGACCTCAACCAGTATCTTTTGATTTTAGCTATTGTATATATATATTTTTTAGTTCTAAANACAGATTTTGTTAAAATATCACAAAATTTTATGTTAGTGTCCATTATTTATTTTCATACCTTATTCAAGAGTCCACATTGTATTTAGTTGGATTGAGCAACTGAATTCAGCTGCATGCAGCAAATTCTGATAAATCTTTTTATTTTTTTTTTCTGTCACAAGTAATTTCTAATTTTCCTTTCTTTGGCTTCTTAGATATACACATCATTTAAAAGTGGACATTTAGTTTCCAAATACTTGGGCTTTTCAAACTTTCTTTGAGTTAATTTATTTTTTGATATTAATGTCTCATTTAAATTCTTTCTTCTGTACAATCACCCTTTATGTTTATTGTCTTTGAACTTTATTGAGGCTTTCAATGGCTAAGCCAAAGATCTCTCTTGGTAAATGTCACATTGCACTTGAAAATATGTAGGCTATTTTCAAATATCTTTTGATATTGATTTTTTAAAAAACTTTAAAATATTGTATTGGTTTTGCCATACATCAACATGAATCTGCCACGGGTGTACACATGTTCCCCATCCTGAACCCCCCTCCCACATCCCTCCCAATACCATCCCTCTGGGTCATCCCAGTGCACCATCCCCAAGCATCCAGTATCCTGCATTGAACCTGGACTGGTGATTAGTTTCTTATATAATATTATACATGTTTCAATGCCATTCTCCCAAATCATCCCACCCTCTCCCTCTCCCACAGAGTCCAAAAGACTGTCCTATATATCTGTGTCTCTTTTACTGTCTCGCATACAGGGTTATTGTTACCATCTTTCTAAATTCCATAATTTCTAACATAATTCCACAGTGACAAGAGAACAGGCTCTGTATGATTTCAATACTTTTAGACCATGAAATTTTTGCGCCTTGTTTTTTGTCCCTGAATATGTTTCAGTATCTCCTGGTTTATAACATATGGGAACTTGAATAAAATTTGTATCCTGCTGCTTTGTGAAAGCTGTATAAATCTTAATTATGTTGAATTGTTTCATGGTACTTTTCACGTCTACTATATCCTTCAATTTCTCTGTCCATTCCATTAATTTTTGGAAGTTTGATATTGAAACTCCAACTAAAAGTCTTCATTTAGTTACTTAAAAATAATTGTAATATATAGTGCAACTATAAGTAACTTTGTTCTGTCTTTTCCAAGTCTTTTGTCAATGTACTATCATAATTTCATTACTTAAAAAATAAAAAAGAAAGAAAAAGCTACATTTGTTGGATAAGGCCAACATCTGTCTACTTCCTTAGCATCTGTTAATTATTTTTTCACATGCAAGTTGCAATTTTCATGGTCTTTTGTATGTTTAAAATTTTTGATTCTAGCATTTTGAAGATTACTTCATAAGGATCTTAAAAAGCTATAAAGAATGTTGATATGTTTATCAGGCACTTGACCTTGTTTGTTTCAGCCCCTCAAGGTCCAACTGACATCCTATAGGCAGTAGTTTCAGAATGAGTTCAGTTTGAAAACAATGCTGTTTTTTTCTGCTCCATCAAGTGTTCAGGCTTACCCGCTGTGTGGAGGTCTAAACATTTCCTCTGTTTTCAAAGTCTTGCATCATAATTAGGGACATATCCACACGTGGGCAGGTTGTATGAAGCAGGCAGATTCATTAACTCTTCTGTCTATGCTATTTCTGTATTACTTGATTTGTTTGGTTTGTCCTTTTAGGCTCTGTAAGCTGAAGCTCTCACTTCTACAGCTGAAATTCAGAGTCTGGAAAACAAAGGAAAAAAGCAATGCATTTTATTCAGCTTTCTTGGAACCACTGATTGATCTAATGGGGAATAATTTCGTCTTCTCTCCGCCATCTTCTAGACCCCTCCTGCAGTTACCAACTTATATTTGCCACTGTCAACACTTAGCATAGAAATGCCTGAAGTATAGGATACAAGTAAATGTAGAAAAAAGTGAGGAAAAACATAGAGATTTTTAAAAATTCTCTGAGTTTAAGAGTTTCCATTTTTACTCTTTAACCTAGAACTACACAGTTTCCTGGGACCTCTCTCTGCATTTCTCAATTTCACATTGGTGAATACCTATGGGGGGAAAAATATGAAATTCACTACCATTCCTTTAGTACTTTAAATTTTATGTTTTTCCTCAAATAGATGTAACACATTTTTTATTTATATTTTATAGGTGTATTTAGTGTGGGAGGAATGATGTTGTGTGCTTGTTTCCAGAATAGGGATGTCTGGCTTGAAATTTCTTTAAAAAGAAAAAATATATATATTATGAAATATGTATGCTTAAATATCATCATTAGATATCATTTTTTAAACTTCAAAATAACAAAATTCCTGTCTGTATATAATAAACAAATCTTGGAGGCTTCCCTGGTGCTCAGTGGTAAAGAATCAGTCTGATAGTTCAGGAGACACAGATTCCATCCCCAATCCTGGAAATGCCCATTGTTATTGTTGTCCAGTTGCTAGTCATGTTCAACTCTGTGACCCCATGGACTGTAGCATGCCAGACTCCCCTATCTTCCACTGTCTCTGGAAGTTTGCTAAAATTCGTCTCCATTGAGTCGATGATGCTATCTAGTTATCTCATCCTCTGCCACCCCTTCTCCTCCTGTCCTCTATCTTTCCTGGCATCAAGGTCTTCTCCAATGAATCGGCTCTTGCCATCAGGTGCCCAAAGTATTGATGCTTCAGCTTCAGGGTTGAGTTCCTTTAGAATTGACTGGATTGGTCTTGGAGTCCAAGGGACTCTCAAGAGTCTTCTCCAGCCCCACAATTTGAAAGCATGAATTCTTCTGCACTCAGTCTTCATTATGGTCCAATTCTCACATCTGGACATGACTACTGGAAAAATAATAGCTCTGAGTATAGGGACTTTTGTTGGCAAAGTGATGTCTCTTAATACACTGTCGAGATTTGTCATAGTTTTCCTTCCAAGGAATAAGTGTCTTTAAATTTCATGGCTGCAGTCACTGTCCACAGCGATTTTGGAGCTCAGGAAAATAAAAACTGTCACTACTTCCACTTTTTCCTCTTCTGTTTATCATGAAGTGATAGGACCGCCAGGTTTTTCACTCTCCTCTTTTCCCTTCATCAGGAGGTTTTTAGTTCCTCTTCACTTACTGTCATTAGAGTTGTATCATGTGTATATCTGAGACTGCTGATATTTCTCCAGGCAGTATTGATTCCAGTTGGTAATTCATCCAGGCCAGCATTTCCCATGATGTTCTCTGCATATAAGTTAAACAAGCAAAACACAGCCTTATCATAGTCCTTACTCAATTCTGAACCAGTCAGTTGTTCCATATGTGGCTCTAACTCTTGCTTCTTGACAAACATACAGGTTTCTCAGGAAACAGGTAAGGTGGTCTAGTACTCCCATCTCTTTAAGAATTTTCCAGTTTGTTTTGATCCACACAGTTAAAGGCTTTAGTGTAGTCAATGAAGCAGAAGTAGATGTTTTTCTAGAACTCACTCCCTTGCTTTCTCCAAGAGCCAATGAATGTTGGCAATTTGATCTCTGGTTCCTCTCCCTTTTTGACATAGCTTGTACATCTGGAAGTTCTCAGTTCACGTTTTGATGAAGCCTAGCTTGAAAGATTTTTAGCAAAACCTTGCTAGGATATGAAATGAGTGCAATTGTACTATAGTTTGAACATTCTTTAGCATTATCCTTCTTTGGAATTCGAAGGAAAACTGAACCTTTCCAGTCCTGGGGCTAACACTGTTTTCCAAATTTGCTGACATAATGAATGCAGCATTTTAGCAGCATTACATTTTAGGGTTTTAAATAGCTCAGCTATAATTCCATCACCCCCACTAGCTTTGTTTTTTGTAATGCTTCCTGAGGCCTACTTGACTTTACACTCCAGGATATCTGGCTCTAGATGATTAACCACACATTGTGGTTATCCATGTCATTAAGACCTTCTTTAATAATTTTTTTTTTTTTTTTTTGGCGGGGGGGGGGGG
>SJYQ01004058.1:76999-97159 GCA_006410935.1 Redunca redunca
TATCAATTATCTATAAAGAATGATAGCAGATTAGTGTTCCCATATTATTTCATTTAATTTTGTCCCAGAGGCTTATGCATAGTCCTAAGCCTTTACACAAAGTAGGAAAATCTATTTCTAATATTCACTTAACAAGAGTAGACCATCTACTTTTCACTCAACCAGTGTTTCATCTCATTGTACTCTCTCTCTTTAAAATGTATTTAGTTCAGAAAGAGAAAAACCAATATCATATGCTGTTGCATATACGTGGAGTCTAGAAAGATGATGCTGGTAAGGGGAGGAAGGAGAGAGTGGGATGTAGGGGAAGAGTAACACAACATACATTACCATGTATAAAACAGATACTCAATGGGAATTTGCTGTATGACTCTGGGAACTCAAACTGGGGGTCTGTAACAGCATAGAGGTCAGGGGCAGCGGCTGAGATGAGCTACCCCACGTCCAAGGAGTGGCAGCTGTGTGGGCGCAGAAGGGCCAAGAGGAGCTATTCCACCTTCAAGGTCAGGAGGGGCAGCCCTGAGGAGATACCCCTCATCCAAGGTAAGGAGCAGTAGCTGCACTTTGCTGGAGCAGCCATGAAGGGATACCCCAAGACCAAGATAAGAGAAACCCAGATAAGATGGTAGGTGCTGCAAGAGGGCATCAGAGGGCAGACACACTGAAACCATAATCACAGAAAGCTAGCTAATCTGATCACACGGACCACAGCCTTGTCTAACTCAATGAAACTAAGCCATGCTGTGTGGGGCCACCCAAGATGGACGGGTCATGGTGGAGAGGTCTGACAGAATATGGTCATGTATGGATGTGAGAGTTGGACTGTAAACAAAGGCGAATGCTGAAGAATTGATGCTTTTGAACTGTGGTGTTGGAGAAGACTCTTGAGAGTCCCTTTGACTGACTGCAAGGAGATCCAACCAGTCCATTCTAAAGGAGATCAGTCCTGGGTGTTCATTGGAAGGACTGATGCTGTTAGACCCTGCGGTCTCCGCCCAGGCTTCGCCGTCGCAAAGATCACTGAGACGCAGATTCGATGCAAATAGCAAGAGGATTTATTAGGCTGACGCGCCGGGGTTCAATCTCCACCCGAGGAGACAAACCCCGAAGAGCTGTTATAGAGCAGTTTATAAGCACAAAAACCACAAACAGGTGCAGCTGGAGTGCAGCTTTTTGATTGGTGGTTAGATCTTAACCTTTTCAGTGATAGGTCTTAGTTATTGGCCCGAGACGATTTACTAGCTTACAATCATATTGTACAGCTATTTTTCAGAAAAGTTATTTCCTTGAGCTGTTCGAGACAATCACCTTCCCGGAACAACTCTTGGGGGTGGGGATCTCACTCCCAGGACGTAAGGTAGGTTTTGTCCTGTACCTTTAAAATGTGAGGCCTGCCAGGATCAACAAAAGGCCTGAGGATGAATGCCTGTTTTTCTCCTAGGCCCCTGGTAATTTTTAACTCTTGTTCTTATAGTCACTGGACAGAAGCCCATGATCTCATTTTCTATGGCAGACTGACCACAGGACAAAAACAGGTTTTGATCAAAAACAAATTTTAGATTAGTTTCCACATTCCCACAATGCTAAAGCTGAAACTCCAATACTTTGTCCACCTCATGCAAAGAGTTGACTCATTGGAAAAGACCCTGATGCTGGGAGGGATTGGGGGCAGGGGGAGAGGGGGATGACAGAGGATGAGATGGTTGGATGGCATCATTGACTCGACAGACATGAGTTTGAACGAGCTCCAGAGTTGGTGATTGATAGGGAAGCTTGGCATGCTGTAGTTGCAAAGAGTGGGTCATGAAGAGCAGGACATGACTGAGCAACTGAACTAAACTGAACCAAAACCACTGAAGAAATAGTGTGTATATTCTGAAGAGCAGAATTTGCCACCTCAAAATATATCCTATCATAAGGGTGATTGTTGGCTGATTACTTTTAAGGAGCTGTAGACAGAGGAAAAACTCTGAAACTTAAGTAGAAGTTACCCTTTAGAAAGAGACATTTGCATTTATATGGGAACTCTCCATTTGAAAAGGTCCCTGTCTCTTTGTTACCAGGAAGAGAAGGATGACCAGATCTCTAGAAACTCTTATCAGTGGATAAGACAATGACCTGAATCTGCACAACAACCCTATCTTTGTTGACTGTGATCATTCAGGCAAGGCCCCCACAGCAGGCTCACCCATCCCCCAACACCTTCTTCTGTTTAACTGGACACAGTGTTGAAGGTGGTGTCTTGGGCCATTTTGAGGAATTATTATCCTGGTCTCTCCCATGTACACAGGAGGTGTATATGTTATTCAACTTCTACTGTTTCTTTTTCTCCTGTTAATCTTTTATTACAAGGAGGGCAGTGCTGTCTCAGCTGAGACCTAGAAGAGTAGAGGGAAAATTCTTTTTCATCGCCTACAGTGTAAATTAATTTCATCTGTATGATAGTGTGCAGCACATTCTAAAAAATCTGACATTTTGCAGCTTCCCAGTTAAAATTTTTAATAGTTTATAAACTTTCTGTCGTGGCCTATGTACAGTTTGGAAGAGAATTTCCAGATATGAGGCAGAATGAGAGGAGAATAAAGTTTATTAGAGTGGAAGATGCTGCTAGAAAAACAGGCCAGCTCAAGGGAGAGCCAGCCCCTTCCAAAGGCTAATAGATGATTTTTATTGCCTCAAAACAGAAAATTCCTACTGGAAGAGTGGCATTAGGTGATCAGTTAGGATGCTACAGGATGCGTTATAGGGCGGATATCTCACCTACTTTGGGGTCAGGGAACTGTTGTTCAGTTGCTAAGTCATGTTCTACTCTTTGTGACACTACAGACCATAACCCACCAGGGTCCTCTGTTATGGGATCTCCAGGCAAGAACACTGTAGTGGGTTCTCGTTTCCTTCTCCAGGGGGTCTTCCTGACCCAGGGATCGAACCTGGGTCTTTTATGTCTCCTGCATTGGTAGGTCAGAGAAGGCAATGGCACCCCACTCCAGTATCTTGCCTGGAAAATCCCATGGATGGAGGAGCCTGGTGGGCTGCAGTCCATGGGGTTGCTAAGAGTTGGACACGACTGAGCGACTTCACTTTTATCTTTCACTTTCATGCACTGGAGGAGGAAATGGCAACTCACTCCAGTATTCTTGCCTGGAGAGTCCTAGGAACGGGGGAGCCTGGTGGGCTGCCGTCTATGGGGTCACACAGAGTTGGACACGACTGAAGCGACTTAGCAGCAGCAGCAGCAGCAAACTAAGTCAAACTTCACTGAAGTGAGGATCTGGAAAGGATCAATTCTTCTGAGAATAGCCCCATATACAGAGAAAATCAATTTGCTATCCCTGATAGCTCAATTTGTAAAGAATCTGCCTGCAATACAGGAGACTCTGGTTCAATTCCTAGGTCAGGAAGATTTGCTGGAGATGGGATAGGCTATCCCTCCTGTATTCCTTGGCTTCCCTTGTGGCTCAGTTGGTAAAGAATCTGCCTGCAATGAGGGAGACCTGGGTTTGATCCCTGTGTTGGGAAGATACTCTGGAGAAAGGCTACCCACTCCAGTATTCTAGCCTGGAGAATTCCATAGACTGTATAGTCCGTGGGGTCCCAAAGAGTTGGACACAACTTAGCGACTTTCACTTCACTTCCTTCTAGTCTTTCATTCAAAGTCCATGATATTGCCTTTAAAGTTCCTAGAAAATTGATGGAGCCAAACATTTTAGCAATGCCATTGATACTGTTGTTCTTAAGCAGTCCCAAAGAATTTACTAATTCGTAAAGATATTTGGAAAAGTTGTATCAGTTGCTATAGGCCAGAATCAATTTTTAATCATAGCTCTTCAATTTTTCTAATATCAATTTTAAACAATAATGCTTTCTTTATTTTTCTAAAAATATGAATGTCTATTTTTTTATTTTCATTTGTCTATTGAAACTTTTTCTGTTTAAATAAAAAAGCATCTGAAGAGAATCAAGTCAGTATCATTTGTGTGATTGAATAGAAGAAAAATCATTTAAGATTTAAATTGTACCTAGTTAGAAGGGCTGAGGTTCTTAGTTACAATTCTCAAATGACATAGGTGTGCATATGCATACAATTTTATAAAAAATAAACTTAGTAGCTTATATTTTCACAGCATGATAAAAGTTCAGGAGCTAAATAGTGATAATGGTTTCACATAATGTGAATATACTTAATGCTTATAAATAGTAATTTTAAGTTATATATATAATTTCCATTGTTGAAAAATAAATTTTAATATTTGAAAAGTAATCTTTTATTAAGTAGTGCCATTCACTTGGCATGTTGAAGATGCCTACCTATAGTAAATTTGTCTTTGCTTTACCATCAAGCATGACACACACCTTATCATCTTTATCACCTTATGTATGCCATTCCACAAAAATTAAGTTAGGTGGTGAAATTATTTCAAAAATTCTGTAAGCAAATTACTTACGCATCTATTTGTAATATTTAAGTACATTTTCATTTAATCTTCAAAGATAACATCTTCTCTCATCATCTTTTAGAATTCCAGCTGCATTGTTTCTCTTTTCCTCTGCTTTTCTTATCTTCTTTATTCACCTCAGGAACTAATTTCTCTGTCTGTCCTATTCTCTCTCTTCTACAGAGGTACTCAAGCTCTTCTCTCTGCCCCCAGGCTTCTCTCTTCCCTTCCTTGCCTTCTGTTCTGCCTGTTTATCTCCCAGGACACCGTTTCCCTCTGGCAGTCAAATACTTCAGCTCTTAGAGCTTGGGTTTTCTTTGTCCTAGTTTGCTTTAACTCTATCCATCCCATTCCTGCCAAAATATGATACTCCTCATCTCTGTTTTCACTGTTAGAAGAAAATTCTCTTCTCTATTAATCTTTCTTTTTTCAATTGATGTCAAAACCAGCCCAGAGTATATTTTTGAATTCAAAGAAATATGACAGACAGCAAACTTCTTTTTGGACTCCTTGATCTACTTCTCTTTGATTTTATTGGATCATTGATTTTTTTTTTTTTTTTTTGGTAAAGAAACTGAAAGTGAGTCACTCAGTCATGTCCAGCTTTTTGCGACCCCGTGGACTGGGAATTTTCCAGGCCAGAATCCTGAAGTAGGTAGCCTTTCCCTTCTCCAGGGGATTTTCCCAACCCAGGGACTGAACCTGGATCTCCTGCATTGCAGGCAGATTCGTTACCAGCTGATCCCCAAGAGAAGCCCAGGAATACTGGAGTGGGTAGTCTATCCCTTCTCCAGGGGATCTTCCAGACCCAGGAATCAAACGAGGGTCTCCTGCATTGCAAGCAGTATTTGCCTATACTTGAATGTACCCTTCAGAACACATACTCTTCCCCTCTTTTCTTCTCTTTTTAATATTTAATAAAGTCTTGTTTATACCTCTTTGGCAGAAAAAACTGTGCTAAATAAGATAGTTAGGGAGGTACCATGCATGTTGGTTAATGAAGAGGCAACAGACTCAGTCAAATTCTGAGTCTAATAGTCGTTGTTCAGTTGCTAAGTTGTGTTCAACCCTTTGTGACCTCATGAACTGCAGCACACCAGCTCCCCTGTCCTTCACTCTGTCGCATAGTTTTCTCAAACTCATGTCCTCTTCTCCTGCCCTCAATCTTTCCCAGCATTATGGTCTTTTCCAATGAGTTGGCTCTTCACATCAGGTTGCTAAAGTACTAGAGCTTTGGCACAGTGCTTCCAATGAATACTCAGGGTTGATTTCTTTTAGGATTGACTGATTTTATCTCCTTGCAGTCCAAAAGACTCTCAAGAGTCTTCTCCAACACCACATTTTGAAAGCATCAATTTTTTGACTCTCAGCCTTCTTTATGGTCCAAATTCTTTTTCTAGAACTTTCATCTGCTATTTGAACTTGCCTCTTTGGCTGCTGCTGCTGCTGCTAAGTCACTTCAGTCGTGTCCGACTCTGTGTGACCCCATAGATGGCAGCCCACTAGGCTCCCCCATCCCCAGGATTCTCCAGGCAAGAACACTGGAGTAGGCTGCCATTTCCTTCTCCAATGCATGAAAGTGAAAAGTGAAAATGAAGTCGCTTAGTTGTGTCCGACCGTCAGCGACCCCATGGACTGCAGCCCACCAGGCTCTTCCGTCCATGGTTTTTTCCAGGCAGGAGCACTGGAGCGGGGTGCCATTGCCTTCTCCTGCCTCTTCTGCTATTCCATCTCTTATCTTCCTACAATCTAACTATATCAAGTTACTTTTCTTACATAGGACCTATATGTAATTTGAAATTTTCATGTTCTGAACTCTGTCAGATTAAGTGTCATGATCCTTTATGACCCATTTCATTAAAATGTTTCATTGTCTGCTACTTGAAGTGTCTGTGATGACATTTTTTAAGTGGCTGAATGGAATGTAAGAAAACAACCAAGACTTGAAGCTGGGTGTCCTGAACTCAAGTTTATTTTTCACCATTTAGTAACTAGGTGATTTTAGGTTTCTCAAGTCATTACTTTGAGGTTGTAAGCTGATGATTTTAATGCTTATCTCATGGGCCATTATGGGACTAAACTGATTTACTGACACTGCAAAAGATAAGTAAAGATTTAATGGATGGGTCATATATGTGTTTGTATTTTCTGATATGTTGCCAACAAANCAAATTAGCTTTGACATAGGATTTTAATATATACATGTATGTTAAATATTTTTGAAAAATATATAGCACATTAAATCTCAAATATTATATATGTCTATTAAAATCCTTTGGTTAAATCTACTGTGATATCTATTCATGGAAACTGCCACTATAGAGGAACTGGCTCTTACTATTTATTTATTTATTTGGTCATGCTGTAATTTCATTGTTGCATAGGCCTTTCTCTAGTTTCTGTGAGGAGATGCTGCTCTCTAGTTTGGGCTTCTCGTTGTGGTGCCTTCCTTTGTTGTGGAGCAGGGTCTCTGGGGCATCTGGGCTTCATTAGTTGTGCTGCCTGTGCTCCAGAACAGAAGCTCAGCAGTTGTGGTGCAGGGGCTTAGTTGCTCCATGGCATGTGGGATCTTCCCAGACCAGGGATCAAACCTCTAGATTTGATCTTTACCACTGAACCAACTGGGCAGCCTGGCTTTTACTATTTTTAATTGTATATTATGATTAGGGCTTCCCTGGTGTCTCAGATCGTAAAGAATCCTCCTGAAATGTAGGAGACCTGGGTTCCTTGATTCCCCTGGATAAGGGAATGGATACCCACTCCAGTATTTTTGCCTGGAGACTTCCATGGACAAAGGAACCTGATGGGCTGCAGTCCATGTTGTCAGAAAGAGTCAGACACAACTGAGCAACTCACAATTTCACACTTTCCCTTTATAATTAGGAACGATCTGTCTCTGAAGTTTCTACAATGCTTTTATTATCAGGCAAAGTGTCACTGGGTCATTGTATTTGTATATATGGCTCTTGTTTGTTGTATTAAGACCATATAACTTTGAAATGATATTAAAATTGAGAACTATAGTGTGAATGACAGTTTTCCTCTCTTCATCTCTGTAATTAATGGCAAAGCTGAAAACAAAACAGAACCAAAAGTCTATGTCATCTTCCTGTGTTAAGTAGCCTGGATGACACAGCTTAGTTTACTCTAGCTCTGTTTATTTTTCTGTCCCCACCCACAGACCTTATGAATGAGAAGAAAAATGAAATCAAGTAATGGGTGCTTATGTAGGTGGCAAAGCTTCTGGCTGTACTCTGCTGAGTTACTTATATCACTTTAATAGAGTCACTATAGTTAAGCATTTCATTGCCCACAGTTTAGCAACAGTTTTCAAAATACAGCTAGGCTATTTCTAAGACCCATTACTTGGCTTGACATAAAATTTATGTTTCATAACTCAAGATAGGTACATATCTGTCAAAACAGCAATAATAATGGAGAGTTAACAGAATGATAGCAGTCATCAACTTTCTGTGTTTAAAGCTACTGTCAGTGCATTTTATCACGGAAAGTATCTTCCAAAAAGACCTAGTTATAGATTTGTTTGCTGTATGGCCACTCCCTTCTTTACTAAATTAATGTACATTTATAGCCTTTTATAAATATCTGGGGCAGAAAAATAAATCACTTGGGGACAGAGGTACTGTGTAGGGTGTATTGCCTTGGCCTGCCTTTCACCAGTAGCTTATCTTTTATAAAATTATTAAAACCATTATGACCATTGATACCTTTAGTGGCCAAAGTGTGCTTTATATAAATCTTTTTTAAAAGTTTCTCCTTTATTGCTTCATATAGTTGAAGAAAATGTTGAGGTTTAGGTCTGTGAATGCTTCTCTGTCTTTAGCTTGCATCATAAGTATCAGATTGAACATCTGGCTTTTCACTTAGTGACACAAAACAATATTCGTTCTGAATCTTGTAGCTTCCCCTTGTGCTTTCACTACTTCATATTCTGTCACATGTGAGAGAGATTGAACTCTGTCTGCTGTGTTTCAGGTTTCTTGTTAGATGGATGATATTTTAATGCGACTGAATACCAAAGATGGCATTGCTACATTCTAGTTAATTCACAGCCAATGTTATACTTTCTTTAAAATATCTAGCATATCAAGTGTCAAATAAATGTTGGTCTAACTCTTGAGAGAATGTAAGTTGCTGAATTATTTTTATTTCATGACAAAATGTTTTTATTTTATAATGGTCACACTTTTAGAAGGAGATATTTCCTCACTCCAAGAAGGAATTTAAATATTTTCAGCTTAATTAATATGAGTGCTCATTTCATGAAAAAAAGAAAAGTTTGCAGACTCTGTTAAACACCTTCAAAATAATATGAAATGAACAAAACTGCTATATCATAAGAGATTTAGACTCAGGTGCTATCATTTTTTATTGAAGCAAATAAAATTAAAATTTTTTATTTATTAGTTAATTTATTTACTTACTCTTATATCCAAATAGCTGTTGTACCGGTTGCCATATTTAATCCCTATGCATATTCTAATTAAACAGTTTATTGCTGTAATAGAAATGCAACCAACAAAATAGCCTGTTTCACTTAAAGTAAAAGGCTCATTTTCTAGATATGCCTCAAAAGGAAAACAACCATAAATGGAAATTTTAACTTGCCACGTGCTAGATGGAAGGACATGTTTTGTCATGGGATTTCTGAAGCTTTCAGTAGTGAAATGTTTATGACAAACCCACATTCATTTAATTGGCTAAATTACTGGCAAATATGGGGAGTATAATTCTTCAGGCATATTAAAAAGTATCTTGGGGGTTAGACTGATATTTACTGTTGATGGAAGATTTAGGGAATAAAAAAATAAAGCCCAGTTTGAAATAGAAAGGTGTGTTGCACTCAGACTATCTATATCTATATGTATCTATATATCTATATCTATATCTATATATCATGTATATTACTATGTATATGTGTATTTTAAGAAAATAATTAGCAAACAGAAAATTATTTATAATATATTCATCTACAAGATTCATAATTCTAAACTTGAATTGCATAATTTTGATATAAAAATTGTATCTGTGTAATTTTGTCACTTAATACTTATACAGAGGGCTTCCCTAGTGGCACAATGGTGATGAATCTGCCTGCCAATGCAGGAGATGAGTTTGATCCTTGGGTCAGGATGATTCCCTGGAGAACAAATGCCAACCCACACCAGTATTCTTGCCTGGGCAATCCCATGAACAGAGGATCTTGGAGGGCTAGAGTCACAAAAGAATTGGACACGACTTGGTGACTAAACAACAAAATCATGCTAAAGACACACTGTGTAGCAAACATACTAACAGCATTTACTAGCAGAAAAGTCTTTAACTGTAGACACAACAGTTAAATTGATAAGGTTGAATTCTGGTGCTGAAAAAGACACTTGAGAGTCCTTTGGACAGCAAGGAGATCAGACCAGTCCATCCTACACTAAATCAACAATGAATATTCATTGGAATGATTGATGCTGAGGCTCCAATACTTCACCTACCTGAAGCGAAGAGCCAACTCATTTTAAAAGACCCTGATGCTGGGAAAGGTTGAGGGCAGGAGAAGAGGGTGGCAGAGGTTGGGATGGTTGGATGGTATCATCAACTTAATGAACATGAGTTTGAGAAAACTCTGGGAGACAGTGAAGGATAGGGAAGCTGGGTGTGCTGCAGTCCATGGGGTTGCAAAGAGTCAGACACAAATTAGTAACTGAAAAACAATAAATAGTCTTCTATCAACTTATAATAAATTTTAAAATTATTAGAGAAAAAGTCAATTGGCCTTGAAGTAATTTAAATGAGTCCCAACATAAAGTGCAAGAGAAATTGTAGGAAAACAAAATCACCCAAAATATGATAATCCCTCAAATTCAACAACAACAAAAAGATATTATCAGGCATGGCAAGAAGCAGAAAAAAAATTGTCCCAAGATAAGGAGAAAACACAACCAATCAAAATAAAGCCAGTCAGTATTGAAACATTAGGTTTAGAAGGAAAAGACATTAAAACAGTTGTGTTTACTGATTGTTCAGTTCAGTACAGTCGCTCAGTCGTGTCCGACTCTTTGTGACCCCATGAATCGCAGCATGCTAGGCCTCCCTGTCCATCACCATCTCCCGGAGTTCACTCAGACTCACGTCCATCGTATCCGTGATGCCATCCGGCCATCTCATCCTGTGTCGTCCCCTTCTCCTCCTGCCCCCAATCCCTCCCAGCATCAGAGTCTTTTCCAGTGAATCAACTCTTTGCATCAGGTGTCCAAAGTACTGGAGTTTCAGCTTCAGCATTGTACATTGCATCAAATATTGTATACTCAAAAAGTTGAAACAAGAAAATTAAAACTGCAAAATGTTAAGTGAAGGCATAGAATATGTAGGGAAGATAAAATTCTATAAATGAAGACTACAAAATATGAGGTGAAAATTTCACTGGATACTTTTAATTATGCTCTAAACTTTTCAGAAAATAATAGTGAAGATAAGCTATATGGGAAAAGAACCTAAAAAAATGAATATATGTATGTGTGTGTGTGTGTGTGTGTGTATATATATATATATATATATATATATATATATATAACTGATTCACTTTGCTGTACAGCTGAAACTAACACAACTTTGTAAATCAACTATAATTGAATATTAAAAAAGCCAAAAATTCTACAAATTAAAAACGGAATAATGAAAAATGTTTGGGATAATAGAAACTATTCAAAAGAGAATATATGAAGATATGGAAAGAGTATATATGCACGCTACAAGACAGCCTCAAACAAAATGTGCATGTAAGTGTAGTCCCCAAAGGAAATGATCATAGTTAGAAAAATATACACGTAATAAATAATGAGACAGAATTTCTTAATTCAATGAGTTCTATTGGGAAGAAAATGCCCATAGGCATTCCTTTACCATATAGTTCTCTTACAGTTGTTAAGACTATTTTCAACGATGCCATTAATTAGGTCCCTCTTTCCAACTCTCAGGCTTCCCTTGTGGCTCAGCAGATAAAGAATCCACCTTCAATGCAGGAGACATGGTTTGGGAAGATTCCCTGAAGAAGGGAAAGGCTACCCACTCTAAAATTCTGGCCTGGAGAATTGCATGGACTCTATAGTCCATGGGGTCTTAAGGAGTTGGACACAACTGAGTGACTTGTCATTCTAACTGTCAGGTATTTTGGGTCCAAGAGAGACCTAGCCCCTTTTATCAGGTAAAATTAAACAACTCCAATTATGTCAATGAAAATATGCTTTCAGATAACATTGAAGTTAATTAAATAAATAACTAAATTTAACTTTAAATTATCATATAATTGATAAGTTGACTTGAAGCTGTGATTTTTATCAAGGTACACATATACAAATGTAACTATTTTAGTTTAGCCAATATTTATTGAAAGAATGGTACAAAAGACTTTCAAGGAAGAAAATGTTCTTAAATAAGTTAAAGAATTTGCATGAAATTGATGAGTAGTTGGGCAGATTCCTGTCTTTGATAGTAATAATGTTTGTATAGTTGTGCTAGTTGCTGATGTAGTACATGCTTATCTTCAGTCATTCGCCATTTGCAGCATTTCATTTAATCCTTATATTAGGAGAGTGACAATATGAAAATTTAATCCAGGCCTGTATTTCTCTGAGCTTTAGTAGGAATATCAGTAAAATTTCAGACACGTTTTGACAGATAAAAGAATTTACCATTGCTTTTAAATCCTCCTCTGCTGTTTTATTGCAGTGTCTAAACCAATATTTTATAAGAAAAATCACACTAATTCTTTGAATTCTAAAGAAATATAAACATTAATGCATAATATGATTCATTACAAACAATTTTCAGAATGTTTGTTAATGGCCTTCTTTAATGAGTCTCTGTAAGGCTTATCAGACAAAAACTACTGAAATGTATGAAGTCACCTTCTAGTTGATGATAACATGAGTGTAGCTTTTTGTAATCATAAGAGTGTAGCTTCTTATGATTTCCCTTTTCTTGGTTACCCTTTTTTCATCAGCACAAACATAATGTGATTCTACTTGTTTTCATTTTTTTGAACTCTGAATAATTGGCTTTTTTGAACATTATTAGTTATTTTATACTATTGCTTGTGAAAGCGTTAGTTGCTTAATTGTTTCTGAATCTTTTGTGACCCCATGTGTGTAAGCCACCAGGTCCCTCTGTCTATGGGATTACACAGGCAAGACTATTGGAGTGAGTTCCATTTCCTTCTCAGGGGATCTTCCAAACCCAAGGATAGAACCCGTGTCTCCTGCATTGGCAAGCATATTCTTCACCACTGAGCCTACTGGGAAGCCCAGGCTCTCATTGGTTATCTATTTTATACATCATAGTGTGCATGTGACAATCCCAACCTCCCAGTTCATCCCGCCCCTATTGTTACCTCCGTGGTATCCTTGAATTTGTTCTCTATATTGTGTCTCTGTTTCGTTTTGCAGATAAGTTCATCTGTACTATTTTTCTAGAATCAACATGTAAGTGATATTTTGCTTGATTTTCTCTTTCTGACTTGCTTCACTCTGTATGAGTCTCTAGGTATATCCAGGTGTCTGAAAATGTCTCTGTTTCATTCCTTTTTACTGCTGAGTAACTTTCCATTGTACAAATATACCACATCTTTATCCATTCATTTGTTGACATACATTAAGATTGCTTCCAGGCTATTGTAAGCAGTGTTGAAATGAACACGGGATACAGATAGCTTTTTGAATTATGGTTTTCTCAGGGTATATGCCCAGATATGGGACTGCTGGGTCACATGGAAGTTCTCTTTTAAATTTTTTTGAAAAATACAGTGGCCAAATACCAATTTACATTTCCATCAACAGTGAAGGAGGGTTTCCTTTTCTCCACATCCTCTCCAGCATTTATTGTTTGTAGATTATTTTGATGATGGCCATTCTGACCTAGGTGAGGTGGGTGATAACTCATTGTATCTCATTGTAGTTTTGATTTGTTGAGCTGTGCTCTGCTCAGTCACTTCAGTCATGACTGACTCTTTGGGACCCTATGGACTGTAGCCCAACAGGTTCTTCTGTCCACAGCATTCTCTAGGCAAGAGTACTAGAGTGGGTTGCCATGCCCTTCTCCAGGGCATCTTCCCAAACCAGGTTTGAACTCAAGCCTTCTGCATTTCAGGCAGATTCTTTCCCCACTGAGCTACCTGGAAAGCTTATTTCACTATTAGTGATGTTGAGCATCTTCTCATGTGTTTGTTGGCCACCTGTATGTCTTCTTTGGAGAAATATCTATTTAGGTCTTCCACCCATTTTTTTTTCATTTTTTTGTATTATTATTTTATATTGAGCTGCATGAGCTGTTTGTATATTTTGGAGATTAATCCCTTGTCAATTGCTTCATTTGCAAATATTTTCTACCATTCTGAGGGTTTTCTTTTCCTTTTGTTTATAGTTTCTATTGCTGTGCAAAAGCTTTTAAGTTTTATTAGGTATCATTTGTTTATTTTTGCTTTTATTTCCATTACTCTAGAAGGTGGGTCAAAAAAGACCTTGCTGTGATTTATGTCAAAGAAGGTTCTATGTTTTTCTCTAAGAGTTTTTATAGTATCCAGTCTTACATTTAAGTCTTTAATCCATTTTGAGTTTATATTTTTTTGTATGGTGTTCAGTCAGTTTAGTTCAGTCACTCAGCCACGTCCAACTCTGTAACCCCATGAATTGCAGCAGGCCAGGCCTTCCTGTCCATCACCAACTCCCAGAGTTCACCCAAACTCATGTGCATTGAGTCAGTGATGCCATCCAGCCATCTCATCTTCTGTCGTCCTCAATTCCTCCCAGCATCAGGGTCTAGGGAGGGCCTAATTTTATTCTTTTACATGTAGCTGTCCAGTTTTCCAAGCACCACTGATTGAAGAGCCTGTCTTTTCTCCATCGTATATTCTTGCTTCCATTGTCATAGGTTCTGTGACCATAGGTGCACGGGTTTATCTCTGGGTTTTCTATACTTTGTTTCTGTACTTTGAACATAAAACACAAGGTCTGTGTGAGGTCTGTCATACTTAGAATTTATTTTTACTATATTCTTCTTCAAAGCATTTTTACACTATTAGGATTTCTAAATAATTATAAACTAATATACTTGCCAGTGTTTGGAGGAAAGCAATTTTATGAAGTGACAGATTCATGACTTTTTTGAGTTGTTATAGCTATTTTTCTTTAAAAACTCCAATTAAGATGACAAAATCAATTGTAAAAAAGAATAATGATGCTTC
Source organism: Redunca redunca (assembly GCA_006410935.1). Lineage (NCBI taxonomy): Eukaryota > Metazoa > Chordata > Mammalia > Artiodactyla > Bovidae > Redunca > Redunca redunca. Next base: position 91,685 of record SJYQ01004058.1, read on the forward strand.
AGTGAGGAAGATGGTTGTTCATATTTAGTTCACTTAGATAAATTCATAGAACTTACAACATTAATATCTATCAAGGGTATCAATTCTTAACTGCAGTATATTGGTTTGTCTGGATTAATGAGAAAAGTTTCAAGTAATCTGGTACTTATAGAGAAAATTACATTTTATATAATTCCTATAATAATTTAGTACTCATGAATATGGCAGTATGTTTTCATACTTGAGAGTAGGAGCATTGAGATTACCATTTACAAAATATAAAAAAAATCAATTTAAGTTTGTTGTTCAGTGCTGATTAAAGTCCTGCTTATATCTTAAACATAATTATTTTTGTGCTTTTGAGTTACAGTCATTCTTATCTTTTGCAACTCACAGTTGTGATTGTGCATCACTAAGTCAGAAAACTATAGCAGAAGAAAAGACAGCAAAAATATACATGTATGGCAGATTAGCAGGAGACAGGTATATGTGTATGTTTTTAGTAACACTAAAACACTGCTATAAACAAATTAAATGCAAACCACACTGCGTGTGAAAATTTCCCAAACAGGATATATGTCACAATCTATAAATCTTTTAGTAATATTTATTATAAAACTATACATTATTTGACAATGTGGTTATTCTTTAATAATTAACATACTTCATTGAGCAACATAAATATTACCTTTGGAGTACCTGTAGAAAGCACACATGCCATTTAGTTTATGTGTTTTTGTTTTTACTTGTAAAATGGCACTGTTAAGAATTTAAGGACTCTGTAATGACCTAGAGCGGTGGGATAGAGAGGTAGCGAGGAGACTCAAGTGGAAGTGAATATGTATACAGTATATACACATACATATTTATGGCTGATTCAAGTTACTGTACAGCAGAAACCAATACAACATTGTAAAACAATTATTCTCCAATTAAAGAATTAAAAATGAGATTTACTAAAGTTACTATGAAATCTATAGATCTAACACTATCCATTGGTTAGGCAAAGTTACTTGTAATGATTTTAACCTTCTTTTTTCATATGTTTTGATGGGCAATCTTGTCAAATGTAGGTAGGTCTTTGGAAGTGTCTTGTTATTGGAATTATACTTTAAAGGCATTGTTACCAGTGGAGGATATGAACCAGAGACCATAAAGCAGAGGTGAAGTGAAGTTGCTCAGTCGTGTCCGACTCTTTGCGACCCCATGGACTGTAACCTATCAGGCTCCTCTGTCCATGGGATTTTCCAGGCAATAGCACTGGAGTGGATTGCCATTTCCTTCTCCAGTGGATCTTCCCTACCCAGGGATCGAACCCAGGTCTCCCGCATTGTAGACAGACGCTTTACCGTCTGAGCCCCCAGGGAAGTCAAAAAGCAGAGGTACATAAGTGAAATTGAAGTGATTGAACTATTAGCCGTAGGTAAGATTCAATCGATGATGCATATTTATACAATGCCCTTGAAAAATCACAGTGTCCCTTTAATATATTTATATCAATGTAAATACCTATTGGACTTCACAGGTGCTTCAGTGTAAAGAATCCACCTGCCAATGCTTGAGATGTGAGCTAGATCCTTGGAGAAGGAAAATCTCTTGGAGAAAGAAATGGCAACCCACTCCAGTATTCTTACTGGTGAAATCTCATGGACAGAGGGGCCTGGTGAGCTACAGGCCATGGGGTCACAAAAGAGTAGGACACAACTTAGTGACAAAACAACAACGAAGTACCTATTATAGGAATTTTGATTTTTCTATGCTCCAGTTTTCTTAGCCAACAAGTGGGGATAATAATTGTGCCTGTCGAATAAGATTGTTGAGGGGATTAAGTGAGTCAGGCACTGTAAAGCAGTTAGAACTGCCTGCTCATGGTAGACATTCAGAAATTGCTAACTTTCATAGAATTTATTGCCATTGAAATTAATAATATTTCTAAAAGCAGTTTAAATTGTATTATTTAACAATTACTTTGACACAGGTATAGATAGTATTGGGCTTCCCTGGTGACCTAAAGAGTAAAGAATCTGCCTGCAATGCTGGAGACCTGGGTTCAATCCTTGGATTTGGAAGATCTTCTGGAGAAGGAATGGCAACCCACTCCAGTATTCTTGCCTGTAAAATCCTATGGACAGAGGAGCCTGGCTGGCTATAGTCCATGTGGTCCCTAAGAACTGGACATGACTGAGCAACTTTTGCTTTAGATAGCACCATGTCAATTCAGTTCAGTTGCTCAGTCACATCCGACTCTGTGACCCCATGAATCGCAGCACGTCAGACCTCCCTGTCCCTCACCAACTCCCGGAGTTCGCTCAAACTCATGTCCATCGAGTCGGTGATGCCATCCAAACTTCTCATCCTCTGTTGTCCCCTTCTCCTCCTGCCTCCAATCCCACCCCCAGCATCAAGGTCTTTTCCAATGAGTCAACTCTTCGCATGAGGTGGCCAAAGTATTGGAGTTTCGGCTTCAGCATCAGTCCTTCCAATGAACACCCAGGACTGATCTCCTTTAGAATGGACTGGTTGGATCTCCTTGCAGTCCAAGAGACTCTCAAGAGTCTTCCCCAAAACCACAGTACAAAAGTATCAATTCTTCGGCGCTCAGCTTTTTTCACAGTCCAAATCTCGCATCCATACATGACCACTGGAAAAACCATAGCCTTAAGTAGATGGACATTTGTTGGCAAAGTAATGTCTCTGCTTTTGAATATGCTATCTAGGTTGGTCATAACTTTCTCTCCAAGGAGTAAGCATCTTTTAATTTCATGGCTGCAATCTCCATCTGCAGTGATTTTGGAGCCCCCCAAAATAAAGTCTGCCACTGTTTCCACTGATACCCCATCTATTTCCCATGAAGTGATGGGACCAGATGCCATGATCTTCGTTTTCTGAATGTTGAGCTTTAGGCCAACTTGTTCACTCTCCTCTTTCACTTTCATCAAGATGCTCTTTAGTTCCTCTTCACTTTCTGCCATAAGGGTGGTGTCATTTGCATATCTGAGGTTATTGTTATTTCTCCCAGCAATCTTGATTCCAGCTTGTGCTTCTTCCAGCCCATTGTTTCTCATGATGTACTCTGCATATAAGTTAAATAAGCAGGGTGACAATATACAGACTTGACGTACTCCTTTTCCTATTTGAAACCAGTCTGTTGGTCCATGTCCAGTTCTAACTTTTGTTTCCTCAACTGCATATAGGTTTCTCAAGAGGCAGGTCACATTTGACAGATATGCTGATACAGTTTTAGGGAGTGTTTGTGTGTGTGTGTGTGTGTGTGTGTGTGTGTATGTGTGTGTGTGCTTAGTCACTCAGTCCTGTCCAACTCTTTGAAACTTCATGCCTATATCCTGTCAGGCTCCTCTGTCTGTGCGACTCTCCAGGCAAAAATCTGGAGTGGTTGCCATTCTCTTCTTCAGGGGATCTTCCTGACCCAGGGAATCAAATTTGCATCTCCTCATTCAAGGTGGATTCTTTACTGTCTGAGCCACCAGGGAAGCCCTTTATGGAGTGTATAGAACCATTCTGATCACTGTGGGAGATACCAGTATATCCTGCAAAATGTAGAGTCTAGAAGGGAAGGCAACATGAAACACATGGATCTTATGCAGAGGAGAAAGGAATACATAGTGTATTGGAGATAAAAATCAAACTATGGTAGGGAGCAGAGAAGAGAGGTGTTAATTTTTATATGGCTTGCAGGAAGTACAAATTATATTTTTGGAATGGATTTTGAAATTATTTTTTCTATTCTTTAGAAGAAACATCTTGAAAGAACAATTAATAAGGGTCTCCACTAGTTCTCTTATAAGCCTAGGCAATCCCAAGTGTCTAGACAATCCTAGACAATTCCTGTATTCTCTGTATTTAATTACAGGAACATATTTTGTATCTCTTTCAGCATAAAAGGAACATATCCATTACTCCTACCTGAGTAATCAGTGGCCTTTCATGTTTCACAGTGACTCTGATCGTAGCTTCTCCAAATCAAGTTTCATACCCTGAACGTCTCAGTTTCTGGCTGCTGAATTCCCTTTTTCCAGGAAGTGAATTTTCCATCCACTCAATTACTTTTTCCCTCTGGTACAAATCTAGAACTTTATCGTATCATTTTTTTAAAACTTTTAATCTCTCCTTACTATCTATCTGAGAATTTCGTATTCTGCTTATGATATTTGCAACATCCTGCTTTTGAAAACCTCATACTAGATTCTTCTTGAATCTCAATGTTTCACTGAAATTGCTTAGAATTGCCAATCTTGAAATGTGTGGTGTTTGACTCTTCTCTTAGGCTCCTGCTTTCATCTAATATTTTTTTTCATCTTTTGACTAGTCATTTTAGGCTTGTACCAGCATGTCTCCCTCTTCATTTTTCACTTCAGAAACCAAGTAACATATTATGGTAAATCTTATTTGAAAATTCCCATTAAGATTGCAGACTTGAAGACATATTCAATTCTCAGTTGCAGCAGCTGTGTGACCTTTGACAAACCAGTTGACTTCTCTGAATGTCAAGAATGTCAAGCATTATTTGAATGCCTTATGACATCTTTCCAGGTCTAGATTATGATGACTTTATGAACCTAACTCAATTATTTGAAATAATGAACAGACTTAACGTACAGATGCACAGTGCATTGCTCTTATATTTTGCTGCCAAATATTTTGCCATGACATGTACAGTTTTTAAGATGCTACCTTTAGAAGTGATTTTAATACATGGAATATCCTTTACTTACATAGTGAACCAAGATTAGGAAGAAGGCCAGACAGTATGTTTCAATGCTATGCTTTTGTGAAATAGTATGCTGAAATATGTGAAATATTTAATAATTTATGGTATTTAAAATGGCTATTTTATATGACTCAGTCTAATAAAATTTGAATATAGAATTTCTCTTTTTGACATATAGAAAACTGTGAATTATACCAATCCACATAATATATAGGAGATTGTCTTGCTCCATGCTCATATATATATATTAGGAGGTGTTCATCTTTTATATATTTTTAAGATCATGTACAATGGAACAAAATAGAAAGCCCAGAGATAAACCCACACACCTACGGACACCTTATCTTTGATAAAGGAGGCAAAGATATACAATGGAGTAAAGACAATCTCTTTAACAAGTGGTGCTGGGAAAATTGGTCAACAACTTGTAAAAGAATGAAACTAGATCACTTTCTAACACCACACACAAAAGTAAACTCAAAATGGATTAAAGATCTAAATGTAAGACCAGAAACTATAAAACTCCTCGAGGAGAACATAGGCAAAACACTCTCCGACATAAATCACAGCAGGATCCTCTATGATCCACCCCCCAGAATTCTGGAAATTAAAGCAAAAATAAACAAATGGGATCTAATCAAAATTAAAAGCTTCTGCACAACAAAGGAAAATATAAGCAAAGTGAAAAGACAGCCTTCTGAATGGGAGAAAATAATAGCAAATGAAGCAACTGACAAACAACTAATCTCAAAAATATACAAGCAACT
>SJYQ01004058.1:107384-139924 GCA_006410935.1 Redunca redunca
AAGTAATATAAAAATAAGGCCCCATGTTATATATTAATATTTAGATGATATTTGTATATGTCCATGTAGTTTTATTTATTTATTTTTTAATTTTTATATTTACTTTATTTTGCTTAGAATACTTGTTAATCAAAGGAGTAAAGATGGAGAGCATCAGGATTTCAATAAAGTTTTCTTTAGTAGCAAACTTAATCTTAATTCCCAAAGCACTTATTGGGTACATATTGATAGAAATTAGCTTGACATTTGGACATTTCCCGTTAGCTTTAGTAGAATCTGAAATCATATGTCTCTGTACTGTTGTAGGCAAGTTGAGAATGAATCTTACTCATCCTGCACGTATATTTTCAATTGTAAAGTCTATTTACATTTTAGTTAGTGATAATCGCAGGCCCATGGCTATAGTTGCAGTAGGAAATCTGGAAGAATTTTAATAGATTAGAAAAAAGTAGAAGATTGCTGAATTTCCCCCTAGAAAGTTGTGACATCTACAAACAGAAAAGACTAGTTCTTTTATACCATATGGAAGAAATTGTTCTGTTATGCACATTAGTCAACTGTTGTTTTGTATTCTGAGAAACCGAGATGATGACTTTTAGGAGCTTTGCAAGAAAGAAAATTCTCACCATGAACACAAAGACAACAAACCATTTAACATTTGTCTATCTAAATACGTGTTATAATATATTAAGGCACATTTCTTTTTTAGTAAATATAACTTATTTTTAATTTTCAAAAAGGTAAACAAATAGAATACATTAAATTTCTGAAGCATTTGAGCAAGCATTGATTTTAACTGTACAGTGTCAAACCAAAAATGGTTGGGAGCACTCCATCAATAAGTGCTGGGAAAGGTTTTTATAAAAGACGACATGGAAGCAAAACAAAAACAAACAAGTAAATAATTGACTGTAGCTTAAGTAGTTAATTTTTTGTTATTAGCTCTTCCAAAGTTTTTTATACTTGAATTTGGATCCATTGGCTCTCTAGTTTTTATTTACTTATATAAGCTATCAACACATTGGAACCACTTCAGGTTAACGGCCAGCTTGTTTACTTTACTATTTCCCCTCTTTTGGTCATCCTCTCCTACGTGATATCATGAGCAAAATTTGATTCTAGTATCATTCTCAGTAACCATCGAGATTCGGTCATTGTTGTCTAATGGTGAAACTTAAAGGTACAATATAAAGTCTGTGGAAAAACTGGTTTTGCTGGTCACCTCATTGTCTTGTTTCTGTTGCTCCAAGTTCAGTGAGACCATTTCTTATCCTGCTGATGGCTGCTAACATATATTTAAGACCCTGAAGAGAAGACAGTACACCAGGGAGCCCACAGTGCTGATTTCAGGAGGGTAATGCCAAGAGACTGGAGTAGGCTCCTTAGCGAGGATCCCCATGACCTTAAACTGCTGCTGCTGCTGCTAGGTCACTTCAGTCCTGTCTGACTCTGTGCGACCCCATAGATGGCAGCCCACCAGGCTCCGCTGTCCCTGAGATTCTCCAGGTAAGAACACTGGAGTGGGTTGCCATTTCCTTCTCCAATGCATGAAAGTGAAAAGTGAAAGTGAAGTCACTCAGTCATGTCCGACTCTTCGCGACCCCATGGACTGCAGCCTACCAGGCTCCTCCACCCATGGGATTTTCCAGGCAAGAGTACTGGAGTGGGGTGCCATTGCCTTCTCCGATGACCTTAACCAGTTGGTATCAAATAAATCAAAGGCTATATCTGAATAGGCATCAAATAGCTTGTTTATTTCTTGTCTCTGAGTTTCTATAACACCAGAAGTGTTGATCCAGGTACAGTAGGAGGCATTTGCTTTAGATGTTTAATAGTCAATATTTCCTTTGTTTCATTTCTCTAGAAACAAAGGAAAAACAAAAGTCAATTATTGAAACAGGTTATAAACCAATTTCTGACTTCAGAGGACAGCCAGTTGATATTTCCAGGCGGTAGGCCCCCAGAGACTTAACTCAAAGCATCTTCTGTAATCTGAATGTCTTTGGTGATGTCATCAGATGCTGTAGTGAACTTTTTTGAGTGAGCCACACAGCAATAGATGCAAAGATTGTCAAGACAATAGCTGCTGCCGTGACTTCTGAAAATCATATCAAGTCATCCAACTTCATTTTAAAAGGCTTCAAGAAAAGGGATGTTTTTGTTATAATTTCAAGTCAGAAAGATGGAAGAAAGTTAGAAAAGATTGTTTGGAGATTTGTATACAGATATTGAAGGAAACTAGAAAAAAAATTAGGATCCAGTCCAAGAATAGTGATTTTTTGTATATTCTAAAATATTATGATATTCCAAGTACAGCTTTGATGATACCTAATGGCTTTTAAGTTCTGAAACCAGAACATTTAAAAGATAAACTGAGGTACATTAACAGTTTATTTGAGCAAACATTGATTCCAATCAGACAGCTGTTAAACTGAAAATGGTTAGGAACACTCCATTGACAAGAGCTGAGGAAAGGCTTTTACAAAAAATGTGGGAAGCTAAGCAAACAAATTAGCTTTGACTGGCTGTAACTTAATGGATCACCTTGTGTGAGGGAGTCTGGTTAACTGTTTGTGATTAGGTATTCTTCAACTTAATTTTCTCAGATTTGAGGGTATTAATTCTGGCTTAGGTTTCAATTTGCTTACATAGGCCACTGAGGCATCACAGTTTCCTCAGTATAATGAGGCCCCATTTAATTACTTTAACAAATGTATCATTTTCAAGTACAGTGGATTTTTCACCTGTAGTTCTTTTTTTCTCGGCCTTTGAAATGACTCATTCCACCATTCTCATTTTCTTTGAGAAATGTATAATCGTCTGATTGGCATTTTCCCTTTTATATATAAAAATGTGCATGAAACTTTTTCTCCTCTTGCTGCTGTTGTTGTTCAGTTGCTGAGTCATGTATGACTCTGGAGCCCACGGACCACAGTGCGCCAGGCTTCCCTGCCCTCCACTCTCCACCCGCAATTTGTTCACACTCGTGTCCACTGATGCTATGTGATGATGTCTGACCATTTCATCCTCTGCTGCCCCTTTATCTTCCTACCCTCAGTCTTCCCCAGATCAGAGTCTTTTCTAATTAGTTTACTCTTCACATCAGGTGGCCAAAGTATTTTTTTCTCTATTTGTATTTATTGTGTCTATACATGGCTTTCTTTGAGTTTAGCCTTTTTAGGGGTTGCTATGTGTTTTAAATTTGTATATTTCCATCTTTTACCAAATTTAGGAAGTTTCTGGCCATAATTTCTTCTGCCAAACCATTATTATTTTTTTCTCTCAAGAATGTTATACCTTTAATATGTGTACTCATTTAAAAAAGAAAAAACAAAAACAAAAAAAAAACAACAAAAAAAACCCTCTTGTTTCTTGTTCTTCAGATTGTATAATTTCTATTGCTCTATTTTCAATTTATGTCCTCTTTCCTACTCATCATCATCTTGTTATGGAGCCGGTGAATTCTCTAATTTCAGATATTTTATTTTTAAACTATAGTTTTCATTTGGTTTTATTTTGTACTTCATTTTTCTCTGACAATAATTTCTCTTTTTTCTCTTATCTAAATGTTCATTTCCCTCTTGGTGCTTGATTGTAACAGTGGCTTCAAGACTCTGTCTAATATCTATACCACTTGGGAATCTTATATTTGACATTGATTTGTCTTTTCCTTTGATAACTGGTAAGTAAATCAAGAAATTTTCTGTTGTATCCTGGATATTTTGAATATTATGTTATGAGATTTTTTTAGGTGCCATTAAAATATCTTCAGGAATCTAGATTTCTTTATTTGTTTTAGCAGGCAATTAGTCTGACCAGCCCGTCTCAGTTCCTATGGGTGGTTCCAATGCATCATCAGTTTTCTAAGCCTTTCCTGTGCTGTGCCCACCTGCTTTTTGGAATGCATGCCATGTGGGATTTCAACTTTGGCGTATAAGTAAGTTCTCATTTTTGTTTATAATGTTCCATGTGTGTTCCAGGCATACACAGCTTGAGTGTAAACCCAAGACTTGGTTAGTTTATATAAAAGTTCCTCTTCTCTGACTCTCCCAACTCCAGGTCTTCTGTTATACTCTCTGGCTCTGTATCTCATTTTAAAATCTGCTCTGTTCAGAGGGATGGGATTGTTACAGGTTTTCGCTCCTTGTACTATTGATCAGGAAAACATAATAGGGACCAACCTCGGAGTTAAGCTTTAAGTGAAAAGAGAGGTGAATAACAGAGATTATTCTCACTCTTTCTCAGTTCTCTTGAACATAAAAATCTGACTTTCTCTCAAGCTCTTCTGTGCCAGTGCCACCTTCCGAATTTCTGTCACTTCTGAAGCCATGTGACTTTAGGGCCAGCCTGGAGACAGGGCCAAGAGAAAAAAAGAGAAAATGGGGACTCAGTACCTCTTACAAAACAATTCACTTTTCTTGACTTTTCTATATATGGAAGAAATTTTTCTCTCGGAGCCTTCAGTGCCTACTACATCCACAACCTGTCTTCCTACAGCCATGCAGCTCAAGACTTCAGCACAGGATTGGGAGAGAAAGATGAGAGGGGAGAAAAAGGAAAATTTCCCTTCACAGGCTCTATATAATAGTGGAAACAAAACAGGAAATTCATTGTTGCCATATTAATCATTCCTCTAAGTGTTGAGTTCCCTTCTTAATGCACGTACTAGTGTTTACTTTTCAGTCTTTCAACTAGGTTGTTGTTTTGTTTTGTTGTCTTTTGTTAACAGTTTTTAGCTCTAATCAGTGGAAAAGGTGAAATTACTCAATGATGGTCAGCAGACCCCAAAGCTCCCATTATTTAATTTTGAAACAAGTAATGGAAAAGGATAGAGAAGATATTTATAAAACAATGATCAGAGCACATTGACTCATACATAAGGTCTGATTTTTAAAATTTTAGGCAAGATATAGATGGCGATAAATAGATTTGACCTGATTTCCCCCCTCATTTTCCTTCACATAAAAAAATTTTGAATGAAACAGTGACACTGCATCAAAATTTAGTCTGGAATTATTGAGTCTCTTAAGAGTTTCTTCAGTTATGTATAACTACTAATTTAAGAACTTTATGCTTGAGGAATACACTCAGTGTAACTGAAGTTTAACAGAACTCTTAAACCCCTGATAACAGGATATCCATCTTTTTGGGGTGATTACGGGAGTCAATAAGAATGAGACAGAAATGCTGAAAAAGAAAAATATATGTATATATGTATATTATGTTCAATAAAATTAAGGACTAAATTTTATTTTTAAATGGATCAGACTATTTCATGAAAATTAGTCCGTTGTTGTAAAATATTAGTCTTTATCAGTACAACAGTGTTGTTGTTGTTCAAGTCACTAAGTCTTGTCTGATTTTTCATGTAACACAATAGGGTCTAGGCAAATAAGTATAACTCAAGTATAAAGATTATTATAAACATCAAGGTAAACAGAGCTTTTTTTATGTACACATAAAACTAGGCTGGGTCAACATGAGATATGTGTGAAACCAAGCAATCTTTACCTGGAAAAACTGACATTTATATGTGACTGCAACACAGGAAACTATCAAAAATTGAAAGATGCATATATTTATTCTCTATTAAAAATTAATTAGAAATTGCATGACTGCCAGAGGTCCAGTCTAAAATGCCTGACAGCAACAATTACAATTAAGCGATTAAAAAGAATCTTGAAATAATAAATAATGATTGTGATTATGATTATGCAGTGTTGGAGGTCATAATACAACTTATTGTTTTTTACTCTTTTAACTGTGCACACTGTAGGATTATCTTTCCCTGATCCTTAGAAGTTAGGCATGACCCTGTGAATCAGTGTATTTGATGATTTATGAAAGGAGAGTTAAGATCTTCTATCTCTATCTTCTCTTCCAATTCTTCCAACAAACTGAAGACATTGTGAGAGTGGTGAGTGGTGTGTTAAGATAGTGCAGCTGTCTTCAACTTTGATACCAAGTGACACAATAAGACAAATTGGCCATAACCATGTGGTGTCAGGGAGAAATGAATCTTTGCTATTATTAGTAACTGAGATTAATGTTGCCTATTATTTCAGAATAGCCTATTGTATAGTCATTGGTAAATACAATATAATATGGATGTCTGAGTCCCTTAGAGCTGCTGTAACAAAATATCACAGAAATTTTATATTATAGGCAGTGGATTTACTTCTTACCGTTTTGAAGGCTGAAAGTCTTAGATCAGGGTTCCAGAATGGTCAAGTGAAGGCCTTCTATCCTCACAGGACAGAAGACGCTAGGGAGCTCTTTTCTGAGAGCATCAGTTTCATTTAGAGGGCTTCAGAACCTCAACACTTAATCACTTCCCAAGGGACCTGCTTCCTAACACCATCACACTGTTGTTCAGTCACTCAGCCATGTCCAACACTTTGTGACCTCATGGACTGCAGCATGCCAGGCTCCTCTGTCCATCACCAACTCCCAGACTTGCTCAAACTCATGTCCATTGAGCCAGTGATGCCATCCAGCCATCTCATCCTCTATCTCCTTGCTCTCCTCCTGCCTTCAACATCAGGGACATATCTAATGAGTCAGGTCTCTGCATCAGGTGGCCAAAGTACTGGAGTTTCAGCTTCAGCATCAATCCTTCCAATGAATATTTAGGACTTATTTCCTTTAGGATTGACTGGATTGATCTTCTTGCAGTCCAAGGGACTCTCAAGAGTCTTCTCCAGAACCTCAGTTCTAAAGCATAAATTCTTCAGTGTTCAGCTTTCTTTTATGATCCAACCCTCACATCTACACATGACTACTGGAAAACACATAGCTTTGACTAGAAGGATGTTTGCTGGCATACTAATGTCTCTGCTTTTTAATATGCTGCCTAGGTTTGTCATTACTTTTCTTCCAAAGAGCAAGCATCTTTTAATTTCACTCACCATCTGCAGTCAACATCTGCAGTGATTTAGGTGTCTAAGAAAATAAAGTGTGTTATGGTTTCCATTGTTTCTCCATCTATTTAGCATGAAGTGATGGGACTGGATACCATGATCTTAGTTTTTATCTTAGTTTTTGAATGCTGAATTTTAAGCCGGGTTTTCACTCTCCTCTTTCACCTTCATCAAGAGGCTCTTCAATTTCTCTTAGCTGTCTACCATAAGCATGGTGTCATCTGTATATCTGAGGCTATTGATTTCTCCTGGCAATCTTGATTCCAGCATGTGCTTTTCCAGCCAAGCATTTTGCATAATGTACTCTGTGTATAAGGTAAAAAACCAGGTGATAATATACAGCCTTGACATACTTCTTTGCTTCTTGATCTGTGTACAGGTTTCTCAGGAGGCATGTAAGGTGGTCTGGTATTCCCATCTCTTGAAGAATTTTCCAATCTTTTGTAATCTACACAGTCAAAGGCTTTGGCCTAGTCAATAAAGCAGAAGTAGATGTTTTTCTGGAACTATCTTGTTTTTTCGATGATCCAACAAATGTTGGCAATTTGAACTCTGGTTCCTCTGCCTTTTCTAAATCCAGCTTGAACATCTAGAAGTTCACAGTTCACATACTGCTGAAGGCTGGCTTGGAGAATTTTGAGCATTAATTTGTTAATGTGTGAAATGGGTGCAATTGTGCAGTAGTTCAAACATTCTTTGGCATTGCCTTTCTTTGGGATTGGAATGAAAACTGACCTTTTCCAGTGCTGTGGCCCCTGCTGAGTTTCCCAAATTTGCTGGCATATTAAGTGCAACACTTTAACAGCATTCTCTTTTAGGATTTGAAATAGCTCAACTGGAATTCCATCAACTCTACTAGCTTTGTTCATAGTGATGCTTCCTAAGGTCCACTTGACTTCACAGTCTAGAATGTCTGGCTCTAGGTGAATGATCACACCATTGTGTTTACCTAGGTGATTAAAATCTTTTTTGTATAGTTCTTCTGTGTATTCTTGCCACCTCTTCTTAATGTCTTCTGCTTCTTTTTCTGCCCTTTATTGAGTCCATCTTTGCATGAAATATTCCCTTGATACCTCTAATTTTCTTGAAGATTTCTTTCATCTTTCACATTCCATTGTTTTCCTCTATTTGTTTGCACTGATCACTTAGGAAGGTTTCTTTTCTCTCCTTGTTATTCTTTGGAATTCTACATTCAGATGGGTATATATTTCCTTTTCTCTTTGCCTTTTGCTTCTCTTCTTTTCCCAGTTATTTGTAAGACTTCCTCAACAACCATTTTGCCTTTTTGTACTTCTTTTCCTTGGGGATAATTTTCATCACCGCCTCCTATACAATGTTACAAATTTCTGTCCATAGTTCTTCAGGCACTCTGTCTCTGAGATCTAATCCCTTGAAAATATTTGTCACTTCTACTGTATAATTGTAAGCAATTTGATTTTGGTGAGACCTGAATGGCCTAGTGGTTTTTCCAACTTTCTTCAATTTAAGTCTGAATTTTTCTATAAGGTGTTTATGATCTGAGCCACAGTCTGCTCCTGGAATTGTTTTTGCTGACTGTACAGAGCTTCTCCATCTTCAGCTGCAAAGAATATGATCCACTGTTTTCGGTACTGACCATCTGGTGATGTCCATGTGTAGAGTTTTCCCTTGTGTGGTTGGAAGAGGGTGTTTGCTATGACCAGTCTGTTCTCTTGACAAAACTCTGTTAGCCTTTGCCCTGCTTCATTTTGTACTCCAAAGCCAAACTTGCCTGTTACTCCAGGTATCTCTTGACTTTGTCTTTTGCATTCCAGTTCCCTATGATGAAAAAGGCATGTTTTTAAATTTTAGTTCTAAAATGTCTTGTAGGTCTTCATAGAACCATTCAGCTTCAGCTTCTTCAACTTTAGTGGTTGGGAGATAGACTTGGATTACTGTGATATTGAATGGTTTGCTTTGGAAGCAGAGATCAATTCTGTTTTTGAGATTGCACCCAAATAATAAATTTCAGACTCTTTTGTTGACTACGAGGGCTACTCCATTTCTTCTAAGGGATTCTTACCCACAGTAGATATATATAACAATCATCTAAATTAAATTTACCCATTCTGGTCTATTTTAGTTCACTGATTCCTAAAATGTCGATGTTCACTCTTGCCATCTCCTGTTTGACAACTTTCAATTTAACTTGATTCATGAACTTAACATCCCAGGTTCCTATGCAATATTGTTCTTTATAGCATCAAACATTATTTTCATCACTAGACACATCCATACTTGGGCGTTGTTTCCAGTTTGGCTCAGCCTGTTCATTCTTTCTGGAGCGATTTCTGCACTCAAAGATGGCAGAATACAAGGATGTGACATCACATTAGGTATTAGAATTTAAAATATGAATTTGAGGGCAATGTACATATTTAGACCTTTGCAATAGATATTCAAATAGTTGAAGTAAAAATCTTAACAGATAAAAATGTTACTATAACAGGAATAATACATATTCTCCATGCCCCCCCCCCAAATAAAATCAAGGAAAGAAAGACTTGTTAGGTGTTCTAATTGCTCATAGTCAATGGCTAATTCTTCATAGTCAAAAAAAGGCTCTGAAATGTGGTAATTGGGTGCAATCTTAAAAATAACAGAATGATCACTTCATTTCCAAGGCAAACCATTCAATATCAGAGTAATCCAAGAATGTGCCTCCAACCAGTAATGCTGAAGAAGCTGATGTGATCGATTCTATGAAGACCTACAAGAACTTCTACAACTAAAACCCAAAAAAGATGTGCTTTTCATCATAGGGGACTGGTATGCAAAAGTAGCAAGTCAAGAGATACCTGTAGTAACAGGCACATTTGGCCTTGGAATACAAAATGAAGCAGAACAAAGGCTAACAGAGTTTTGCCAAGAGAATGGACAGGTCATAGCAAACACTCTCTTCCAATGACACAAGAGAAGGCTCAACACATGGACATTGCCGGATGGTCAATACTGAAATCAGATTGATTATATTCTTTGCAGCAGAGATGGAGTTCTATACAGTCAGCAAAGACAAGACCAGGAGCTGACTGGATCAGATCCTGAATTCATTGCCAAATTCAGACTTAAGTTGAAGAAAGTAGGGAAAACCACTAGACCATTCATGTATGACCTAAATCAAATGCCTTGCAATTAAACAGTGGAAGTGACAAATAGATTCAAGGGATTGGATCTCATGGACAGAAAGCCTGAAGAATTATGGATGGAGCTTCATGACATTGTACAGGAAGCAGTGATCATGACCAGTCCAAGAAAAAAAGTGCAGAAAGGCAAAATGGTTGTCTGAGGAGGCTTAACAAAGAGTTGAGGAAAAAAGAGAAATGAAAGGCAAAGAAGAAAAGGAGAAATATACCCATTTGAATGCAGAGTTCTGAAGAATACCAAGGAGAGATAAGAAAGCCTTCCTCAGTGAGAAATCCAAAGAAATAGAGGAAAACAATAAAATGGAAAAAAACAAGAGATCTCTTTAAGGAAATTAGAGATAGCAAGGGAAAATTTCATGCAAAGATGGGCACAATAAAAGAAAGAAATAGTATAGACCAAAAGAAGCAGAATATATTAAGAAGAGGTGGCAAGAATACACAGAAGAACTATACAAAAAATATCTTCATGACCCAGATAACCCTGATGGTGTGATCACTCACCTAGAGCCAGACATACTGGAATGCAAAGTCAAGTGGGCCTTAAGAAGCATCACTACAAACAAAGCTAGTGGAGGTGATAGAATTCCAGTTGACCTATTTCGAATCCTAAAAAATGATGCTATGCCAATATGCCACTCTATATGCCAGCAAGTTTGGAATACTCAGCAGTAGCCAAATGACTGGCAAAGGTCAGTTTTCATTCCAATCCCAAAGAATTTTCAAACTTCTGCACAACTGAGTTCATCTCACAGGCTAGCAAAGCAATGCTTAAAATTCTCCAAGCTAGGCTTCCACAGTATGTGAACCATAAAATTCCAGATGCTCAAGCTGGGGTTACAAAAGGTAGAGGAACCAAAGATCAAATTGCCAACATCCATTGGATCATCGAAAAAGCAAGAGAATTCCAGAAAAACATCTACTTCTGCTTTATTGATTACACCAAGCCTTTGACTGTGTTGATCACAACAAACTGTGGAAAATTCTTCAAGAGATAGGAATACCAAGAGATAGGGAATAGTTATTTCCCTCCTGGTGGTCTAGTATTCTGATCTCTTGAAGAATTTTCTTCATGCCATGAAGAATTTAACTTCATGGCAAGTAGATGGGAAACAGTGGAACAGTGACAGACTTTATTTTCTTGGGCTCCAAAATCACTGCAGGTGGTGACTGCAGCCATGAAATTAAAAGACAGTTGCTCCTGGGAAGAAAAGTTATGACCAACCTAGACATCATATTAAAAAGCAGAGATGTTACTTTGCTAACAAAAGTCTGACTACTCAAAGCTATGCTTTTTCCAGTAGTCATGTGTGGATATGAGAGTTGGACTATAAAGAAAGTGAAGTCGCTCAGTCGTGTCCAACTCTTTGCTACCCCATGGACTGTACCCTACCAGGCTCCTCTGTCCACAGGATTTTCCAGGCAAGAGTACTGGAGTGGGTTGCCATTTCTTTTCCCAGGGTATCTTCTAGACCCAGGGATCAAACTTGGGTCTCCCGCATTGTAGGCAGACACTTGACCACCTGAGCCACCAGGGAAGCCAAAAAGAAAGCTGAAACATAAAGAAAGCTGAGCACCAAAGAACTAATGCTTTTGAACTGTGGTGTTGGAGAAGACTCTTGAGAGTCCCTTGGACCGCAAGGAGATCCAACCAGTCCATCCTAAAGGAAATAAGTCCTACATATTCATTGGAAGGACTGAAGCTGAAGCTGAAACTCCAATACTTTGGCCACCTGATGTGACAAACTGACTCACAGGAAAAGACCCTGTTGCTGGGAAAGATTGAAGGCAGGAAGAGAAGGGGACGACAGAGGATGAGATGGTTGGATGGCATCACTGACTCAATCAACATGAGTTTGAATAAATTCCAGGAGTTGGTGATGGGCAGGGAGGGCTGGTGTCCTGCAGTCCATGGGGCTGCAAAAAGTCAGACATGCCTGAGGAACTGAACTGAAGTGATCTGAACCTGCCTCCTGAGAATTCTGTATGCAGGTTAAGAAGTAACAGTTAGAACCAGACATAGAACAACAGACTGATTCCAAATTAGGAAAGGAGTACATCAAGGCTGAATATTGTCACCCTGCTCATATAATGTATATGCAGAGTACATCATGGAAAATGCTGGTGTGCAAAATCACACACTGGAATCAAGATTGCATGGAGAAATATCAATAACCTCAGATACACTGATAACACCACCCTTATGGCAGAAAACAAAGAACTAAAGATCCTCTTGATGAAAATTAAAGAGGAGTGAAAAAGTTGGCCTAAAACTCAGCATTCAAAAAACTAAGATCATGGTATCTGGTCCCAGTGTTTCATGGCAAATAGATGGGGAAACAATGGAAATGGTGACAGACTTTATTTTCTTGGGCTTCAAAATCACTGCAGATACTGACTGTAGCCACGAAATTAAAAGACACTTGTTCCTTGAAAAAAAAAACTATGACCAACCTAGACCACATATTGAAAAGCAGAGACATTGCTTTGCCAACAAAGGTCTGTCTAGTTAAAGTTTGCTTTTTCCAGTAGTCCTGTATGGATGTGAATGTTGGACCATAAATAAAGCTGAACATCGAAATTGACCCATTTGAACTGTGGTATTGAAATAGACTTGAGATCTCTTGGACTGCAAGGAGGTCAAAGCAGTTAATCCTAAAGGAAATCAGTCCTGAATATTCATTGGAAGGACTGATGCTGAAGCTGAAGCTCCAATACTTTGACCACCTTATTTGCAGAACTGACTCATTGAAAAAGACCCTGATGCTTGGAAAGATTGAAGGCAGGAGGAGAAGGGGATGACAAAGGATGAGATTGTTGAATGGCATCACCAACTTGATGGACATGAGTTTGAGCAAGTTTCGGTTGTTGGTGATGGACAGGAAAGCCTGGCCTGCTGCAGTCCATGGGGTCACAAATATTTGGACATGGTTAAAGGATTTAGCTGATCGACTGAACTGCAGACATGATTCAGTATTATTCAGTGGAGAATGTTGTTTCTTTTTTTAATTGATACATTGCGAAGTAGTGGCTAAAATGAAAAATAAATTTTTATCAGATTTTTAAATTCCAGAATTTTAATTGGGGAAAATAATTAATTAAACAATTGTCTGTAGAGGAAAATATATAAATCAACAAATTCCAAACACATTTAATTTGAAATTTAAAGAACTTTGGAAACCACATCAGTGATAGTTATTAGAACAAAAATTTACCTTAAAACTCATATTAAAATAGCTAAGATCATGTCATCCAGTCTTATCACTTCATGGCAAAAAGAAGGGGGAAAAGTAGAAGCAGTGAAAGATTTTATTTTCCTGGGCTTCAAAATCACTCTAGATGGTGACATTAGTGATGAAATTAAAAGTAACTTGCTCCTTGGAAGGAAAACTATGACAAACCTAGACAGTGTATTAAATAACAGAGATATCACTTTGCTGATAAAGGTGAATATAGTGAAAACTATGGTTTTTCAGCAGTCATGTATGGATGTGAGATTTGGACTACAGAGAAAGCTAAGTGTGCAAGAATTGGTGCTTTCAAATTATGGTGCCTGGAGAGGTCTCTTGAGAGTCCCTTGGACTGCAAGGAGATCAAATCAGTCAATCCTAAAGGAAATCAACCGTGAATATTCATTGGAAGGACTGACTTTGAAGTTGAAGTTCCAATATTTTGATCACTGATGCAAAGAGCCAACTCATTGGAAAAGACCCTGATGCTAGGAAAGATTGAAAGCAAAAGTGGGTGGCAGAGGATGAGACGGTTAGATAGTATCACTGACTCTATAGACTTGAATCTGAGCAAAAACTCGAGGAGATAGTGAAGGACAAGATAAACTGAAGTGCTGCAGTCCATGGGGTCTGAAAGAGTCAGACACTACTTTGCAACTGAACAACAACAACACCCACAAAGAGCAATAGTTATAATTTAGATAAAGTGATCCAGAACCTTTCTCCATAAAGTTACTGTCTTTATACTTGTGCTCCAGGACGGACATGCCTATTCATGGGTATGCTTGCTTTCCTCACATTAGTAACAGCATCTCAGGAGATTTATGGAAGCATTCTCAAAAGATATTCAGGTACCAGAGACTGTCAATTTGCTAATTAGCTACTTGCACTTGCTAATAAGGCTCAGGCCACGGCTAGTGAAATAACTCATCTTCTGGTTAGCTTCATGGGGTTGCAAAGAGTTGGACACGACTGAGCTGACCTGAACTGGTTAGCTTGTTTTGTTCATAAAATGTGGGTATGACTTGGTCATCTTCCCTTTCTTGTTGGAATCAGTAGTGTGGAGATTTTTCAAGGAGGTTTGAGTTCAGTGCTGCTGAGGCTCCGGGAAAGCATGCTTCTGAACTTTGTCTCCATTCACACCTGCTCTAAATAGGCAAGATCCATGCATTTTGAGTCTAAATCATCCATGCCCATTGATATTAGTTCCAAAATCTCTAGTGTGTGAATAGTGACAGTGTATTATTGACTCAAGAGAGTTGTTTCTAAAGTTTACCAGTCCTGTTTCTACTTGCATTTGCACATGTTCTAAAGCAGTGCCTCTCAATGTTATTAAATGAAGAATCAAATTCATAGAATATGGGAAAAGGCCCAAAATTGTGCATTATGAGAAGAGGTTGTATAGTTCTCATATATTTAATAACTGAATTTTTATTTGCTTCGAGAGTAAAACACCCTCAAAAGACATCCTTAAGAATCAATCAGGAGCTTTCATATCTCTGTATCCTGCAATATATTCATGTATGCATCCAGCTAACACACTTTCATATATCTAATCAACAAATTTTTTGCTGTAACTCAACTCAGCCATGTCTCTGTGGTGGTCCTGTCTAGGTATTTGATATCTCCCATTCACAGCACATAATAAACTCCAAATGCATGTATGGAGAGAGAGAGAGAGAGAGAGAGAAAGAAAGAGATAA
Organism: Redunca redunca; assembly: GCA_006410935.1. NCBI lineage: Eukaryota > Metazoa > Chordata > Mammalia > Artiodactyla > Bovidae > Redunca > Redunca redunca. The sequence continues at coordinate 122,396 of SJYQ01004058.1, forward strand.
TGTGTATGAGATTAAATGCAAGAGTTTTACCATCAATAAATTTACTTAGTTTCTGATAGATCATTACTTACAGTAGCACATAATTCACTTTCATGGTGTTATAAAATGCAGTAGACAACTGTTCTAGTCTTGGAGCACACTGTTAAAACTGCCTCCTAGAAGTGTAGGTCTATTGGTTATTGTATTTCTACATCTCCACTGAGACAGTGTGTACACAAACACACACTATACATAAATATATATGAGAAATTTATACAAACATATGTATTTATAAAAATTTACATATTCACATATCCTCATTTTACATGTTATCTACTATGTTTATTACTCTATTTTACTTTTAAAAACAACTTTATTTAGCAATGCACCATGGCATGTGTGATATTAATATCCTGACAAGGAATCAAACCCACACCCCTCTGCACTGGAAGCACAGAGTCTTTTTTTTTTTTTTAATTGGAGTATGAAGATGACAACACCCTTATGGCAGAAAGTGAAGAACTAAAGAGCCTCTTGATGAAAGTGAAAGAAGAGAGTGAAAAATTTGGCTTAAAGCTCAACATTCAGAAAACTAAGACCATGGCATCCAATCCCATCACTTAATGGCAAAGAGATGGGGAAACAGTGGAAAACGTGGCTGACTTTATTTTTTGGGGGGTTCCAAAGTCACTGCAGATGGTGATTTCAGCTATGAAATTAAAAGACTGTTACTCCTTGGCAGGAAAGTTATGACCAACCTAGACAGCATATTAAAAAGCAGAGACATTACTTTGCCAACAAAGGTCCATCTAGTCAAGGCTATTATTTTTCCAGTAGTCATGTATGGGTGTGGGGAGTTGGACTGTGAAGAAAGCTGAGCACAGAATACCTGATGCTTTTGAACTGTGGTGTTGGAAAAGACTCGTGAGAGTCCTTTGGACTGCAAGAAAATCCAACCATTTCATCCTAAAGGAGATCAGTCCTGGGTGTTCTTTGGAAGGACTGATGCTGAAGCTTAAACTCCAATACTTTGGTCACATAATGGGAAGAGCTGACTCATTTGCAAAAACCCTGATGTTGGGAGGGATTGGGGGCAGCAGAAGAAGGGGACGACAGAGGATGAGATGGCTGGATGGCATCACCGACTCAATGGACATGGGTTTGGGTAACCTCTGGGAGTTGGTGATGGACAGGGAGGCCTTGAGTGCTGAGGTTCATGGCGTCTCAAAAAGTTGGACACGACTAAGCTACTGAACTGATAATTGCTTTATAATGTTGTGTTAATTTCTGCTATACAAAAGCATGGATAAGCTATATGTCTGCTTATATGCCCTGCTTTTGAGCCTTCCTCCCACCATCTCCCCATCCCACTCCTCTAGTTCATCACAGAGCATTGAGCTGAGCTCCCTGTGCTGAGAATCACAGAGTCTTAAACACTGGACCACCAAGGAATTCCTCTGTTTTACTTCTCATTCATATGAGTGGATGAATTTACTTCAGTTTGCTTACATTTATCAATAAGCAAAATGAACATCCATCAGGCATGATTTTCAGGCCTCAACAAAGTGAGTCATGATATTTTATTTGGAAAATATTACGATTAAATTCATTAAACCATACATTGTTGCAGTCCAGTCCTTGGTCAAAATATGGTTCCCTTTTTGTACTAAGCGCTACACTCAGTTCAGTTCAGTTCAGTCCCTCAGTCGTGTTCGACTCTTTATGACCCCATGAATCGCAGCATGCCAGGCCTCCCTGTCCATCACCAACTCCCGGAGTTTACCCAAACTCATGCCCATTGAGTCAGTGATGCCATCCAGCCATCTCATCCTCTGTCGTCCCCTTATCCTCCTGCCCCCAATCCCTCCCAGCATCAGGGTCTTTTCCAATGAGTCAGCTTTTCACATCAGGTGGCCAAAGTACCGGAGATTCAGCTTCAGGATCAGTCCTTCCATGAAGACCCAGGACTGATCTTTAGGATGGACTGGTTGGATCTCCTTGCAGTCCAAGGGACTCTCAAGAGTCTTCAACACCACAGTTCAAAAGCATCAATTCTTCGGCGCTCAGCTTTCTAGCATTCTCCTATTAACAAGTTTTTATAATTTTCATATAATGAATTTGGTAAAGTTTCTATTATTATAAATGGACTGTTTATGTAACACCACTGGCTGTCATCTGAAACCACATTAGGTTTCTGATTTATTAACCTACTCTGTTATTTCTTTATGCATTGACATTCTCTTTACTTTATTACATTCCCTCTGAGCTCTGACTCCATAGTGCTTCATTGCAATCAATTTTAAAATGTCTTAAAAATTTTAACTGCATTTGGGATGGACATGTACACACTGCTATACTTAAAATGGATAACCAACAAGGACCTACAGTATAAGCACAGGGAGCTCTGCTCAGTGTTATGCATCAGCCAGGATGGGAGGGGAGTCTGGGGAGTTTCACCCATGGTTCTTCATGGGAGAGCACTAATAAGTCCAATACAGGCAAATCTTACAAGTAGGATTTCCTGAGGAATTTCCAGACAAGTCAGATAATGAGAGTCATCTTGGAATGTGACTCTTTCCCTTCCTGTGCCTACGAGGTTGTTTCTTTTCTAGTTTCTCTTAGAGTTGTGGGGATGGTATTGATAATTGTATGAGTTGTTCATGTTCAACTCTTTGCAACCCCATGGACTGCCCCACTTCAGGCTTCCTATCCTTTGCTATCTCCCAGAGTTTGCTCATATTCATATCCATTGAGTTGGTGATGCTTTCTAACCATCTCAGTACAAGTTAAAATATCATAAAAGTCACTATTCTTTCCAACGGTTAGCTACTGTTGCAATTCACTGTTTAATTTCCAGAGTTCTGAAAAAGTGAATTTTGGGCTTTTTTTTTTTTTTGGTCAGTATTCTCATTGTTTTCATGAAGATTTTCAGAGGCCCTTTCACTGCCACTTATCCTGGTATCATCACTCCTTCTTTCCATTTTTTTTTTTTTTTTTCCAAAACTAGTGGAATTCCCTTATTTATTTCAGTTTTCTGTTTCTTCCTTCCTAAAAGCCTCATCTGTAATATTGTCTGCTTTAAACAAATTTTGTTTCTCAGCCTGAAGAAGTTGAATTATAAGAAGGTTCTATTTATATCCTTCTTAATATGTTATAACCCTCTATTATAAATTACCATAGAATTCTATGATTTAAGTTATAATCACTTCATTTGAATTTAAAAAAATATGTCATCTTTAATTGCAAGGTTGTCACATTTGAGAGATTATGATTCACTTCTGTCTTGTTCCATGAATTGTTCCTAGGACTCATCTAAATTCTTTAAAAATATATATAGATTGGAGTATAAAAGTGTATTACTAGGTCTTCCCTGGTGGCTCAGTTGGTAAAGAGTCTGCCTGCAATGTGGTAGACTCAGGTTCAATCCCTGGGTCAGGAAAATCCCCTGGAGAAGGGAATAGCAACCCACTCCAATATTCTTGCCTGGAGAATTCTATGGACAAAGGAGTCTGGTGGGCTACAGTCCATGGAGTCACAGAGATTGACAGGACTGAGTGGCTAACACTTTCACTTTCATCAGAGTATAATTTGTTTACAAAGTTGTGTTAGTTTCACATGTACAGCAAAGTGAAGCACTTATTCATATACATATATCCACTCTTTTTTTGTGGATTTTTCATCAAAAAGACCATTATAGACTATTCAGAAGGTTTTCCTAAGCTATACCACAGGTGCTTATTAGTTATCTATTTTATATATACTAGTGTGTGTATGTTAATCCCTATCTTCCAATTTATCTCTCTCTCTCTTTCTGCTCTGATAACCATAATTTTGTTTTCTATATCTGTGACTCTAAGTATGTTTTATAAATCAGAGGAATTTCTGGGTCGCGTGGTAGTACAATTTTAATTTTTAGATGAATCTCTATACTGTTTTCCACAGTGGTTGCACCAATGTCAGTTCAGTTCAGTCACTCAGTCGTCTCCGACTCTTTGTGACCCCATGAATCGCAGCACGCCAGGCCTCCCTGTCCATCACCAACTCCCAGAGTTTACCCAAACCCATGTCCATGTGTCAGTGATGCCATCTAAACATCTCATGCTCTGTCCTACACTTCTCCTCCTGCCCTCAATCTTTCCCAGCATCAGAGTCTTTTCAAATGAGTCAGATCTCCACATCAGGTGACCAAAGTATTGGGATTTCAGCTTCAACATCAGTCCCTCCAATGAACACCCGGGACTGATCTCCTTTAGAATGGACTGGTTATATCTCCTTGCAGTCCAAGGGACCCTCAAGAGTCTTCTCCAACACCACAGTTCAAAAGCATCAATTTTTCTTCACTCAGCTTTCTTTATAGTCCAACTCTCACATCCATACATGACTACTGGAAAAACCATAGCCTTGACTAGATAGATCTTTGTTGGCAAAGTAATATCTCTGCTTTTTAATATGCTGTCTAGTTTGGTCATAACTTTCCTTCCAAGGAGCAAGCATCTTTTAATTTCATGGCTGCAGTTACCATCCTCAGTGATTTTGGAGCCCAGAAAAATAAAGTCAGCCACTGTTTCCACTGTTTGCCCATTTACTTGCCATGAAGTGATGGGACCAGATGCCATGATCTTTGTTTTCTGAATGTTGAGCTTTAAACCAACTTTTTGACTCTCCTCTTTCACTTTCATCAAGAGGCTCTTTAATTCTTCTTCACTTTTTGCCATAAGGGTGGTGTCACCTGCATATCTGAGGTTATGGCTATTTCTCTGGCAATCTTGATTCCAGCTTGTGCTTCCTCTAGCCCAGCATTTATCATGATGTACTCTGCATATAAGTTAAATAAGCAGGGTGACAATATACAGCCTTGACAAGCTCCTTTTCCTATTTGGAACCAGTCTGTTGTTCCATGTCCAGTTCTAACTGTTGCTTCCTGACCTGTATACAGGTTTCTCAAGAGGCAGGTCAGGTGGTCTGGTATTCCTATCTCTTTCAGAATTTTCCACAGTTTATTTTGATCCACGCAGTCAAAGGCTTTGGCATAATCGATAAAGCAGAAATAATAGATGTTTTTCTGGAACTCTCTTGCTTTTTCAATGCACCAATGTACATTCCTGCTAATGGTGTACTATGGTTCCCTTTCCTCTAGCTCCTTGCCAACAGTTTATTATTTGCTGTCTTTTAAACTAAATAGTTCTGCCAGGTGATAGCTTATTGTGATTTTGATTTGCAGCTCCCTGATAATTAGTGATATCGAGCATCTTTTCATGTGTATATTGACTATCTGCATTTCCTCTTTGAAAAAATATTGTTAAAATGACCATCCTACTGAAGACAGTCTACAGATTCAATGGAATTCTTATCAAAATATCAATCACATTTTTCAGAAAACTAGAACAAATAAATTTAAAAAGTGATTTATTTCTGCATCATTAGAGTGTTTTTCCTGGAGTTTTGTCTTGTTCTTTTGTTTGAAGTACATTCCTGTTTTCTTGTTTTGCTTTACTCTCTCTTTGTCTCTGTGGAAGGAGCTGAAGCATTACTGTTCCAGTCTTGGATGTATGTTCCTGTGTGACAATACCACACAGTCTACCTCTGCTCAGTGGCTTTGATGTGAGAGGTGGGTCTGAGCTGAGCTGTCACGGGCCATCTCTTCCCCCTGCTTTTCAGCAGTCTGCGTGGTGGGGGGCTGGAGTAGAGGGGCCAGACCCAGAGCAAGGTGTCAGGCAGGCCTTCTCCATGGACAATTTGGTCTCTGTGTTGTTGGGACCCTACAGCTGTGCTGGCATTTTCTTCTGTGCTGTGTGCTGATTAGAGGCATAGTTGTGGCTCCAGGAATTGGAACTGCTCTTGTGAGCTAGCTGTTTTTTTCCAGGTGTATGTGTGTGTGTGCTGTGGTGATGGCAGACTGTGCCATGGCTGGAAGCAGAACTGGGGCCTGGCTGACTCTTCTCTTTCCCTGGTGTATGTGTGTGTGTGTTGGCAATGGCGGTCTCCATCTTAGCAAGGAGCAATGCTGGAGCAAGAGGGGTTCACCAAGAGCCTGCTGTAGGCTGGCTGATCCTGCCTGACCAGCCAGAGCTCCAAGCAGCTTCTAATCTGCTGCCTCTGCTCTGGGCCTAGGATCCAGCAGATCTGGATGTGTGCTCTGTAAGACTGGAGTTTCTATTTCTTAGAGCCCTCTGGGAAAGGCACTTGTTTTTAAACCAGCTAAGAGGGGCTTGTCTTTCTGGAGTTGGACCCCAGGGGTGGTATGACTGATACAGGACTCTCTCCTTAGGGAGGATCCCTGAGCCTATGATGTTTGCTTTCTCTTCTAGTCCACCCTCTAGGAGCGTAGGTCCCATCTATATCCCTTCCAAGTGATTCTTACTTTGCATCTTTGGTTTCAGACGAGCTGCTCTGCTGCTTTTCAGGTCATTTTCAGCAAAAGTTGCTTTATATGTAGTTGTAGTTTTGATGTGTTCACAGAGCAAGATGAGTTCAATATCTTCCTGCTCCATCATATTGATCTCATCCCCTTAACTTCTGTTTAAAATGCACTGTTTATTGTCATTTATTATACATGTATTCTATAAACTCCAGTATGCCAACTTAGTCAGAACATCAACATACTTTCTTACACCTGTATTCTGCCAGTTTTGAAACTCTCCTGTTAGTTTCCTTAAGTGTGTTTCTACAAAAATAGATAAATATTGATTGGTAAGTAGATAGATAGATAATCTTCAGATTAAAGTGGTAGATTCTTCTGTGTGTCCTTCACTGAGACTGATACCATTTTCTGCAGATGATCACTGAATTTGATCTTCTGTAATTATCTTTATCATCTGACACAAAAGAGCTTCTAATTTATAGTTCTTAATTGAAACATAAAATATTAAATGGAAGTGTTATGTATTAATAGGGCAAGTGTCTGATTTTACTCTAACTATAAATTTATTTTAAACTTAAAGTGATNTTGAAATTAAAGGAATTTAAAGAAACCAATGAATGTTTATCTTATATGTAATTGTATACCTATATATACATAAAATAACCGTTAGTAGTGTATATTGCATTTAGAAATGCCTTTCTTCCTTTTCAATTCTTAGGTTTATCTCTTCTTTCCTCTCATCCTCCCTTTTTGTTTCAAGTCTGCTTTTCACATTCAAAACCATTTCTCTATTATTTGCAAGCTGTTTTTTGTAATATTTGTAGTTCAGAGTTAATTTTGATGGATGTAATATTTGCATTGATGTTCTCCAACTATAACATTCTGTGAGAATTCCCTTTTGCTGTGGATTATTCTCTATTTATTCTAGACGGAGCTTCAACCCTAAAAATGGAGATGTAATTTGCTTTAATCAATGGATTTCTTTCCAGGCACATATGCAAAGCTTCTTTTATTTCAAGTTCAAATGTTTGTTTTCTTCTAGCAATTGCTTATGCATTGCTGGTATTTATTCAGTGGCCCATAGCTTAGTTGTATTATTTATAGTAAGTAGTAGAAGAAAAATTTCTGTGATTTGAATTTAACTTTGTTTTATTCTCAAATATTTATTAATTTTTGTGAAGTGTGAGCACATAAAGTTTTCTGTGTCACACAATTGCAAATTTTTAACATAAGTAATTCTGAATAGTGCATTTAGTAATTGGTTACATTTCTATTAATCAGAATAGGCAGATTAACTTTCTAGTAGTCATTGCAATTATTTCCCTTTAACCTAATGTTAATAGCATCCTTTATCATTTTCTACTTCTGGAAAATCAAAGTTTAATGCAGTTGAATGGCCTCAGTTGGCCACTACTCTGGAGATCTGCATAGCCTGGGAGTTCTAGATTTGTGTGAATTAAGAGAGGCTATACTTTCCAACTTTTGGTCTTCCCAGGTGGCACAGTGGTAAAGAATCCACCTGCCAGTGCAGAAGACATGGTAAATGCAGGTTTGATCCTTTGGTCTGGAAGATCCCCTAGAGTAGGACATGGCAACCCACTACAGTAAGCTGCCTGGGAAATCCCATGGACAGAAGAGCCTGGTGAGCTACAGTCCATGGAGTCACAATGAATCAGACATGAGTGAGCAACTGAGCATACACATGCATACTGTGCCATTTAAATATTTTGAAAATTGGGCTGTTATTCCTCAGAATAATATTGTTTGCTTATTTCTATAATTTTTTTATCAATGCAAAATTTAAAATTCATTTTTTATTGTTACTTAACCTTGTTTGTGAAATAAATTCTACTGATATATCTGCCCTTAAAAAGTAAGTAATANAAAATAAAAAAAAAAAAAAGTAAGTAATAGAAGTGATTACTGGCAATTCAACAATATACTTTTTGATATTTACTCAAAAGTTTTGAAAACTGATAACCATATAAAAACCTATGCATAAATATTTATAGCATCTTTATTTATAATTTCCAATACTTGGAAAGTCTGCAGTAGGTTCAACTCAAGAGGTTCTTAAGTAGGTAAATGGAATAATAAACTGTGGTACATCTAGACAATGGATATTATTCAGCATTAAAACTAAATGAGCTATTAATCCCTAAAAAAACATGGGGGAAACTTAATTGCATATAACAAAGTAAAAGAAGCTAATTTGAGAAGGCTACTTACCATACAGTTCCTACTATGTGATTTTATGGAAAAGGAGAAGCTAGGGAGATAGTAAAAAGTTTAATGGTTGCCAGAGGTAAGGAGGGAGGAAGGGATGCACAGGCAGGGCAGAGAATTTTTTGAGATAGTGAAACTATCTCTTTTGTACGATACTGCAAGGGTGAGCTTGTGGCACTGTACCTTTGTAAAACATGCAGAATGTACAACACCAAAAATGAGCCCTGATGTAAAACTGTGGGCTTGGGAGGATAAAATGTGTCAGTGTAGGCTCATCATTTGTAATAAATGTACCATCTGGTATGGGATGTTATTTGAGGAGGCTATGACTATGTGAAGACAAGATTTATAGGATAAATATCTGTACTTTCTGATCAGTTTTGCTTAAATTTAAAACTACCCTAAAATATGAAGTCCATTTTTTAAAAAGGTAATACTAGGTGGGAAAAATTAGAGTTATATAAGGAATTTTTGGAGAAGGAAGTGACAACCCACTCCAGTGTCCTTGCCTGGAGAATCCCAGGGACAGGGGAGCCTGGTTGGCTGCCGTCTATGGGGTCTCACAGAGTCGGACACGACTGAAGTGACTTAGCAGTAGCATAAGGAATTTATCCTTAGGACTAAAGTGAAGTGAAGTGATTAGGACTCTGTGCTTTCACCTCTGAGGGCACGGGTTTGATCTCTAGTCAGGAAACGAAGAGCCCTTAAGCTGCTCAGTGCAATCAAAAATAAAATAAAAGATTAACATTAAAAAAATAGAATTTATTCTTATGAAACTTGTAATTTAATTCAGATGGTACAAATAAACCACAGAATATTCACTCGACTCCTTCATTAACTAGCATTAAAAATAGTTACAAGAAAAAACGCAAAGATGGGCACAATAAAGGACGGAAATGGTATGGACCTAACAGAAGCAGAAGATGTTAAGAAGACGTGGCAAGAATACACAGAAGAACTAAACAAAAAAGATCTTAATGATCCAGAAAACCATGATGATGTGATCACTCACCTAGAGCCAGACATCCTAGACTGTGAAGTCAAGTGGGCCTTAGGAAGCATCACTATGAACAAAGCTAGAGGAGGTGATGGAATTCTAGTTGAGCTGTTTCAAATCCTAAAAAGTAATGGTATAAAAGTGCTGCATTCAATATTCCAGCCAATTTGGAAAACTCATCAATGGCCACACAACTGGAAAAGGTCACTTTTTCATTCCAATCTCAAAAGAAGGCAATGCCAAAAATGTTTCTACTACCACACAATTGCACTCATCTCACAAGCTAGCAAAGTAATGCTCAAAATTCTCCAAGCTAGGCTTCAACAGTACATGAACTGAGAACTTCCAGATGTTCAAGCTGGATTTAGAAAAGGCAGAGGAACCAAAGACAAAATTGCCAACATCCATTGGATCATAGAAAAGACAAGAGAATTCCAGAAAAACATTTACTTCTGCTTCATTGCAGATGACTGCAGCCATGAAATTAAAACATGCTTGCTCCTTGGAAGAAAAGCTATGACTAACCTAGACAACATATTAAAATGCAGAAACATTGCTTTACTGACAAAGGTCATCTAGTCAAAGCTATGGTTTTTCAAGTAGTCATGTATGGATGTGAGATTTGGACCAAAAAGAAAGCTGAGTGCCAAAGAATTGATGCTTTTGAACTGTGGTGTTGGAAAAGACTCTTGAGAGTTCCTTGGACTCTCAAACCAGTCCATCCTAAAGGAAATCATCCCTGAATTTTCATTGGGAGGATTGATGCTGTAGCTGAAGTTCCAGTACTTTGACCACCTGATGTGAAGAACTGACTCATTGGAAAAGACCCTGATGCTGGGAAAGACTGAAGGCAGGAGGAGATGGAGATGACAGAGGATGAAATGGTTGGATGGCATCACCGACTCAGTGGACATGAGTTTGAGTAAGCTCCTTGAATTAGTAATGGACAGGGAGGCCTTTTGTGCTGCAGTTCATGGGGTTGCAAAGAGTTAAACATGACTGAGTGACTGAACTTAACTGAACAAGATAAAAAATGTTGGACCTCAAAGATATTGTGAGGAATGAGACACATTTTCTGGCTCTCAGTTTTCCACCAATATTTGGGAAAATCAAGATGTAAGCTGTTAAAAAGTGAAGCAAAAATATAAGATATCTGAAAAGGGCTTTGGAACCAAGAAGAAAAAACAATCTGTTGTTGTACATTGGGGAATTTGAACATATAGATATTTTAATTGAGTGGAAATAATTGCACAGATAGTTAATCTTTTGTAAGGACATCATGCATGTCTTTATTTTCATAGAAAGATCTCTTTTGTAGACTCTGGTGTTTTCAGTTATGAGTGACTCTTGACTATGTATAGCAGGGAAGACAGTCAAGAGTATATTAGGATATTTTCTTAAACATTGGGGTGAGTGGATGATAGAGGGAAAGAAAATAGTAACCAATTCTTACTACCCATGTTCAAGACTATTCACTTTTTTAAAAAATATCTTTTCACATTTTTTATTTTTGGACATAGCTCCTTTCTAATTAGTTCGTATTTTCAAACTTTTCTAGAGTCATGAAAAAATACCTGTACTTGTCTCCAGCAAGAGCTCCTGATGCAATTTAGTTTGAGTCTGGAGGCTTTAGAGCCAGTTTATTTCATATTAAGATTGAGTCCAAAAAAGTATGTCTTTTTAAATGCAGATTTTCATAAAGTCTTTAGTTAAACTGAGTGGCAATAGGTTAGCATTGATGACAAAATACATCTAGTTATTTTCAAGTTTATTATAGCCATAGTTCAGTTCAGTTACTCAGTCGTGTCCAACTCTTTGCGACCCCATGAATAGCAGCACGCCAGGCCTCCCTGTCCATCACCAACTCCCGGAGTTCACTCAGACTCACGTCCATCATGTCCATGATGCCATCCAGCCATCTCATCCTATGTCGTCCCCTTATCCTCCTGCCACCAATCCCTCCCAGCATCATAGTCTTTTCCAATGAGTCAACTCTTCGCATGAGGTGGCCAAAGTACTGGAGTTTCAGCTTTAGCATCATTCCTTCCAAAGAAATCCCAGGGCTGATCTTCAGAATGGACTGGTTGGATCTCCTTTCAGTCCAAGGGACTTTCAGGAGGCTTCTCCAACACCACAGTTCAAACGCATCAATACTTCGGTGCTCAGCCTTCTTTACAGTCCAACTCTCACATCCATACATGACCACAGGAAAAACCGTAGCCTTGACTAGATGGAACTTAGTCAGCAAAGTAATGTCTCTGCTTTTGAATATTCTATCTAGGTTGGTCATAACTTTTCTTCCAAGGAGTAAGTGTTTTTTAATTTCATGGCTGCAATCACCATCTGCAGTGATTTTGGAGCCCCCCAAAATAAAATTAAGTCTGACACTGTTTTCACTGTTTCCGCATCTATTTCCCATGAAGTGATGGGACTGGATGCCATGATCTTTGTTTTCTGAATGTTGAGCTTTAGGCCAACTTTTTCACTCACCTCTTTCACTTTCATCAAGAGGCTCTTTAGTTCCTCTTCACTTTCTGCCATAAGGGTGGTGTCATTTGCGTATCTGAGGTTATTGATATTTCTCCCAGCAATCTTGATTCCAGCTTGTGTTTCTTCCAGTCCAGCGTTTCTCATGATGTACTCTGCAGAGAAGTTAAATAAGCAGGGTGACAATATACAGCCTTGATGTACTCTTTTTCCTATTTGGAACCAGTCTGTTGTTCCATGTCCAGTTCTAACTGTTGCTTCCTGACCTGCATACCAATTTCTCAAGAGGCAGGTCAGGTGGTCTGGTATTCCTACCTCTTTCAGAATTTTCCACAGTTTATTTTGATCCATGCAGTCAAAGGCTTTGGCATAGTCAATAAAGCAGAAATAATAGATGTTTTTCTGGAACTCTCTTGCTTTTTCCATGATCCAGTGGATGTTGGCAATTTGATCTCTGGTTCCTCTGCCTTTTCTAAAACCAGCTTGAACATCAGGAAGTTCACGGTTCACGTATTGCTGAAGCCTGGCTTGGAGAATTTTGAGTATTACTTTAATAGCATGTGAGATGGGTGCAATGGTGCAGTAGTTTGAGAATTCTTTAGCACTGCCTTTCTTTGGGATTGGGATGAAAACTGACCTTTTCCAGTCCTGTGGCCACTGCTGAGTTTTCCAAATTTGCTGGCATATTGAGTGCAGCACTTTCACAGCATCATCTTTCTGGATTTGAAATAGCTCCACTGGAATTCCATCACCTCACTAGCTTTGTTCATAGTGATGCTTTCTAAGGCCCACTTGACTTCACATTCCAAGATGTCTGTCTCTAGATGAGTGATCACACCTTTGTGATTATTTGGGTCATGAAGAGCTTTTTTGTACAGTTCTTCTGTGTATTCTTGCCACCTCTTCTTACTATCTTCTGCTTCTGTTAGGTCCATACCATTTCTGTCCTTTATCGGGCCCATCTTTGCATGAAATCTTCCCTTGCTATCTCTAATTTTCTTGAAGAGATCTCTAGTCTTTCCCATTCTGTTGTTTTCCTCTGTTTCTTTGCATTGATCACTGAAGAAGGCTTTCTTATCTCTTCTTACTATTCTTTGGAACTCTGCATTCAGATGCTTATATCTTTCCTTTTCTCCTTTGCTTTTCACTTCTCTTCTTTTCACAGCTATTTGTAAGGCCTCCCCAGACAGCCCTTTTGCTTTTTCGCATTTCTTTTCCATGGGGATGATCTTGATCCCTGTCTCCTGTACTATGTCACGAACCTCATTCCATAGTTCATCAGGCACTCTATCTATCAGATCTAGGCCCTTAAATCTATTTCTCACTTCCACTGTATAATCATAAGGGATTTCATTTAGGTCATACCTGAATTTTATAGCCATAACTTCTAATTAATACTATATATATATATATATATATATATATATATATATGTAGTATTCAGTGTTAAACACTAATGCTAACCACTTAAGCTATATTTTCATAAAAGTTGTTGGACAGATTTTTCCTTCAGTTAATCATGAATGTGTATTCACTAAAATGGCAGTGTTGACCTTGCAGAACTATGCCATAATTGCAGAAATTTTACTGTAGCTTGGCACAGAGAAAGCACACAGTAATTGTAGCCTATTTTGTTTGTTTTTGAAAAATATAATGCATAAAAATAAGTGCACTAAAAGAAAAGTACACGAATTATACATATACAGACCTGATTGAATATTCACAGTGGAATACTATCAGCATTCCAGAAGTTTATTCCTACCTATCACTAAGTCCTGCACAAGAATGACTAGTATCTCAGGGTCTTACAGTGTGAATGTTTACCCATATTTGAATGTTAAAATAAAATCAGACAGTATTTACTATTTTTTCAGGCTTCCTTTGCTCAACACTATGTTTTATTTATTCTCTAATATTGTTAAGCATAACTATAGTTGTTAACTCTCATTGCTACATTGGACCAAATTATTTGCCTATGCCACAGCTATTTATCTGTTGGGTTGAAAATCATTTGTGCAGCTTCCACTTTAAGGTAACAATAAATAATTATGCTATGAACATTCATTTTCCTGTCTTTGATTGGACATATATGCAAATTTATCTTGAATATCTGTCTAGGAGAGGAACTTTTGTATCATATGGTAGAAATATGTTTTACTTATTGCATGTGTGCTGAGTTGCTCAGTTGTATCTGACACTTTGTGACCCCTATGGACTATAGTCCATCAAGCTCCTCTGTCCATGTGATTTACCAGGCAGGAATACTGGACTGGGTTGCCATATCCTCCTCCAGGAACCTCCAGGAATAAAACCCGTGACTCCTTCATTGGCAGGTAGATTCCTTAGCACCATGTCCCCTTGGAAGCCCATTTTACTTATTAGAAACTTCAAAGTTCTTTTGTAAAATGTTTTTACTAATGTACACCCCCATCAGCAGTTAACAGAAGACCCATTGCTCTACAATCTATCCATAATTCAGTGTTATCTGTCATTTTAATACTGGTTGTTATGAAATTGCATCATGCTATGGTTTTATTTAGTATTTTCCTGATGGCAAATAAGATTCAGCACATTTTCTGACATTTATTGGACTTTCAGATGTTTCTTTATGTCAAGGTCCTAGACTCTTTTGCAATACTTTTTCTTTTTTTTAAAGAAATATATTTTTAATCGACGATAATTGCTTTACAATATTGTGTTGGTTTCTACCATACATCAACATGAATTGGTCATAGGCATGCATATGTCTGCTCCCTCTTGAACTTTCCTCCCACCTCCCACACAATCCCACCCCTCTAGGTTGTCACAGAGCACTAGTCTGAGCTCCCTGAGTCATACAGCAAATCACCACTGGCTATCCTTTTTACATATGGTAGTGTGTATGTTTCCAGGCTATTCTCTCCATTTGTCCCACCCTTGCCTTCTCCTACTGTGCCCACCAGCCTGTTCTCTATGTTTGTGTCTCCATTGCTACCCTAAAAATAGGTTCACATATCATTTTTCTAGATTCTATATATATGTGTTAATATGTAATACTTGTTTTCTTTCTGACTTACTTTACTTTGTATAATAGACTCTGGGTTCATCCACCTCATTAGAACTGACTCAAATACATTCCTTTGTAAAGCCAAGTAATATTCTAATGGGTATATGTCCCACAACTTCCTTATCCATTCATCTGTCAATGGACATGTAGGTTGCTTCCATGTCCTAACTATTGTATATAGTGCTACAATGAACATGAGGGTACATGTGTCTTATCCAGCTATGGTTTCCTCAGGGTATATGCCCAGTAGTACAATTGCTAAGTCCTCTGGTAGTTTTATTCCTAGTTTTTTTTTAAGGAATCTTCAAACTGTTCTCCATACTGGCTCTATCAATTTGCAGTCCCACCAAAAGTACAAAAGGGTTCCTTTTTTGCTACAGTCTTTCCAGCATTTATTCTTTGTAGACTTTTTGATGATGGCCATTATATTAGTTTTTAGAATTTTTAATCATTGCCTTCTTACCTAAATTTGCAGGCAGTTGATATTCTCAATTTTAGTTTAAAAAAATATTTACAAGTTCAACATATCATAATAGAGAGAGGAGACATATATACCAAGTTACACCTTTCCTTAATCACTTGGACACTTGTGTCATACATTTTTTCGTTCATGTATCTTTCTGGGACTGTAGCAGTTGTTGCTTTTCTTCTTTTTCCTTACCACCCCTCCATTTTATTCCTACAATACATACTTTGTATTTAATGACAGATTTTTGGTTAGTAAACTCTATATGTTTTTGTTAGTCTGAAAATGTACTCACCGTAATTCATTCATTTTCTACAGAAAGCTTGGCTGAGAACACAGTTCTTGGTTGACATGTGTTTTCTTTCAGCATCAGTTCAGTTCAGTCAATCAGTTGTGTCTGATACTTTGTAACCCCGTGGACTGTAGCATGCCAGGCTTCTGAGCCCATCGTCAACTCCAAGAGTTTGTTCAAACTCATATCCATTCAGTCAGTGATGCCATCCAGCCATCTCATCCTCTGTCATCCCCTTCCCCTCCTGTCTTCATTATTTCCCAGCATGAGGGTCTTTTCCAGTAAGTCAGCTCTACACATCCCTTCATGGGAAATAGATGGGGAAACAGTGTCAGACTTTATTTTTTGGGGCTCCAAAATCACTGCAGATGGTGATTGCAGCCATAAAATTAAAAGACGCTTACTCCTTGAAAGGAAAGTTATGACCAACCTAGATAGCATATTCAAAAGCAAAGACATTACCTTGCCAACTAAGGTCCATCTAGTCAAGGCTATGGTTTTTCCAGTGGTCATGGATGGATGTGAGAGTTGGACTGTGAAGAAGGCTGAGCGCCGAAGAATTGATGCTTTTGAACTGTGGTGTTGGAGAAGACTCCTGAGAATCCCTTGGACTGCAAGGAGATCCAACCAGTCCATTCTGAAGGAGATCAACTCTGGGATTTCTTTGGAAGGAATGATGCTAAAGCTGAAACTCCGGTACTTTGGCCACCCCATGTGAAGAGTTGACTCACTGGAAAAGACTCTGATGCTGGGAGGGATTGGGGGCAGGAGGAAAAGGGGATGACAGAGGATGAGATGGCTGGGTGTCATCACGGACTCTATGAACGTGAGTCTGAGTGAACTCTGGGAGTTGGTGATGGGCAGGGAGGCCTGGCGTGCTGCAATTCATGGGGTCGCAAAGAGTCGGACATGACTGAGGGACTGAACTGAACTGAACTGAACACATCAGGTAATCCAACTATTGGAGTATCAGTTTCAGCATCAGTAATTCCAATGAATATTCAGGACTTATTCCTTTTAGGATTGACTGGTTTTATCTCCTTGAAGTCCAAGGGACTCTCAAGGGCCTTTTCCAGTACCACAGTTCAAAAGCAAAATTCTTTTGTGCTCAATTTTCTCACATCCATACATGACTACTGGAAAAACCATAGCTTTGACTAAATGTACCTTTGTGGGCAAAGTAATGTCTCCGCTTTTTAATATGCTGTCTAGGTTGGTCATAGCTTTTCTTCCCAAGAGCAAATGTCTTTTAATTGCATGGCTGCAGTCACCATCTGCAGTGATTTTGGAGCCCAAGAAAATCTATCACTATTTCCACTGTTTCTTTATCTGTTTGCCAGGAAGTGATAGGACCAGATGCCATGATTTTAGTTTTTTGAATGTTGAGTTTTAAACCAGCTTTTTCACTCTCCTTTTTCACCTTCATCAAGAGGCTCTTTAGTTCCTCTTTGCTTTCTGCCATAAACGTTGTGTCATCTGCATATGTGAGGTTACTGATATTTTTCCCAGCAATCTTGATTGCAGCTTGTGTTTTTCCAGCCTGGCATTTTGCATGATGTACTCTGTATGTAAGTTAAATAAGCAGGGTGACAATATTCAACCTTGATGTACTCCATTCCATTTGGAACCAGTCTGTGTTCCATTTCTGGTTCTTTTTTTTTTTTTTTTTTTTTTT
>SJYQ01004058.1:153696-176179 GCA_006410935.1 Redunca redunca
TCCATGAGAGAGGAAATGAATAAATAATTTCTAAAGTAATATGTTATCTACCCCAGGATAGAACACTATATTTAAAAACGGTGAAACAAATAATTGAATTTATATAAACATAATTTATTTGTCTTTTAAACACTTTTTACTTCATGTTAGTATTTAATTTAATTATTTTATTTTCATCAAGAAAAGAACATTCTTAGTATATTAAAGCTTCATTTATTCCTCACACAACTGACACTAAAACAAATTCATGCAGATTACTTATCAGAGGAATATGACTCTGCAACACCATCTGTCACTATGACAAGGTCATCAGAGTTTTGTTTTTAAAAAATTCCATGTAAATTTGCCATAGAGATCACTAAATTTGAATCAGTGATAGATACAGAGACTTTTGAAGAGATACTGTTTGTGGTTTCTTTTACTCAGTCTTAGATTAAAAGACTGAGTAAAAGACTTAGATTAAGACTGAGTCTCTTAATTCATTTTTTAACCTCTGAGAACTGAGAACTATTTAGTAAAATCTCCAAGTTAATGTTACACTTGCAGCAGCAGTATATTGCTTGGTGGGAAAGCAAGTTTAACAAATGCTGTAACTTGATTCCAGATTAGTTTATTTAGATTCTTTTCTCCTCTTTGCTTTTCCCCTTGAAGATCTCTCTAAGTTAATGATTCTAACTCTCTAAGTTAGTGGTGTCTGAGTTTATGACCCTATGGACTGTAGCCTGCTGAGTTCCTCGTCCATAGGATTTTTCAAGCAAGAATATTGGAATGGATTGCCATTTCCTACTCCAGGCTTAAAAACATTAAAAAACAAAAAACTAAGATCATGTCATCCAGTCCCATCACTTCATGGCAAATAGATGGGGAAACAGTGACAGACTTTATTTTCTTGGGCTTCAAAATCACTGCAGATGTGACTGCAGCCATGAAATTAGAAGATGCTTGCTCCTTGGAAGAAAAGCTATGACCAACCTAGACAGCATATTAAAAAACGGAGACATGACTTTGCTGAACAAGATTCATCTAGTCAAAGCTATGGTTTTTCCAATAGTCAGGTATGGATGTGAGAGTTGGACCATGAAGAAGGCTGAGCACAGAAGAATTGATGCTTTTGAAGTGTGGTGCTGGAGAAGACTCTTGAGAGTCCCTTGGATGGTAAGGAGATCAAACCAGTCCATCCTAAAGGAAATCAGGCCTGCATATTCAATGGGAGGACTGATGCTGAAGCTGAAGCTCCAATACTTTGGCCACCTAATGTGAAGACCTGACTCATTTGAAAAGACCCTGATGCTGGGCAAGATTAAAGGCAGGGGGAGAAGGGGACAACCGAGGATGAGATGGTTGGATCATATCACCGACTCAATGGACATGAGTTTGAAGAAACACTGGGAGATGGTGAAGGATAGGGAAGCCTGGCATGCTGCAGTCCATGGGGTTTCAAAGAGTTGGGCACAGCTTAGTGAACAACAACTCCAGGGCATCTTCCCCTCCCAGAGATAGAACCTGTGTCTCTTGCACTGGCAGGCAGATTCTTTCCCATTGTGCCACTTCATTGACAATAGCATTAAAATACTATTTTGAATGCACATTTTAATTTTTTTTTACAGAAATCTTCGGATAAATAGCAGAAAGACACACTGTCTTGCCTGGCTACTCCAGTTGCCCAGTCTCATCCAACAGTACTTTTCAGTCTGCTACTGTGACAAGAGTTTTCTTTCTTTCTTTCTTTCTTTTTGATAATAACCTGGAAATAGTTTTCAAATTTGCATCACCATATGAAATAGTTAATTTTCTTTTTCTTTTTTATTTTATATTATTTTTTTTAATTTTAACTTTAGTTTACTTTACATTACTGTATTGCTTTTGCCAAACATTTCTTTTGGAAAAGATTTTAGTGTCTTACTATGGCAGTCTCATCCTGGCCCAGTCTGCAACCCACCTTTTAGAAAGGTGGGCAGTCTTGGAGAAGACTTCAGTCCAAAACAGTGCTTGATTTCCGTATATTTTTAAAAAGCACAGAGATATAAGCATCTATAGTTAACCTATTCTTGCATTGGGGAAACACAGATCTGCAATTGCCATTGCTTAAGTCTACTCATTACAATGTAAGAATTGAAATAATTTTGTTCCACATATTACCATATATCATTGGGTTTACAGATATGGCTATATGGGATTTAATGACTTTGCACTGGCATGAAAGTATTTTATCATTCACTGAATTACTCCGGGAAAGTTACAAGCAGCCACATTGGAGTAAGAGCCTTGCACAACATACAGATGTTTCTGGAAGGTCCTTAGTCCTCAGAACTGTAAAGGCATAGAGAGATGGATTGAAACCTCAGCTTGCCGAGCCTGCAGCAACTCCTCTGGCCATTTTAGACCCGGTGCTGATGGGTTTCTGAGGGAGTGACATTCATATGCCCTTGGGCAAAAACACATCAGCCAGTCTGAGGAAAGTAAAGGCTGAATACTTTAAAGGTGAAATCTAAGATCTTTTGTAAAAGTAGAAATTTTAAAGTTTTCTTCTTCCCCAAACTATTAATATGAAAATTCAGACAACTTTCCTTTAATCTGTACTTCATGTATCAACATGAAAGGCATTTTTAATCTTGACTTTATTAATTCTCTAGATATAAGCATCTAATGTAAAAGTGAACTTTCTAAAGGCTTAATGCAGAATACATTACTCAATACATTTTCCCCTCATGCTGACACCCACTTATAGTAGCCATTAAAAAAATGTCAGTGAAAGTACTGTATTGCCTGCTTTCCAAACTCAGTATTTTCTCCTCAGACATGGTCTTGGGGCCCTGTGATGCAATATGAATTTATTCAGAAGTTTTCTTTAACCTCTTTGACACTTGTTGAATATATTGGTTTAATCTTGACTACTTCCAGGAAATTTTGCTTATGAAAAATAGCCATTCTCTTTCAGAAAAGAGGAAACACAGACAGTTAAATATAGCTCAGCCTCATGATATATAATTGATACTACTTAAGATCTCCATTTATTCAAATCAAGTCAATTCTAATACTGCATTTCCTGCTTTTAAGAAAATTACTAAACATTTATATTTTGAATGCATTGTATTTGAAGCCAAGGAATGGCCAAAGTAGTATATGGCATTTTCTAAGATATCTAGAAGTTTAAAATCTAGATAGGGTAACAGCACATTTTAAAAAGGACATTGTACCTAAATGGAGAAAGAGATCTCCGTGAAAAATCTAGTTAGCATTTGGATATAAATGCCTGGTGCTAAGAGAATAGACACAGCTATAAAAAGCATTAGCATTAAGATAAAATACGGATTCATGTGAGTGGAAAAGCATCTTTGAGAAAAAGGCATATACAACAAAGAACAGAAAATAGATCACTGGAGCACAGCAATACTTGATAAATTAAGTAGTTGATAAGAAACCTATTAAGTGGTTGATAATGTGTACTAAGCACAAGAAAAGAGAAATTAAGTTCCTATGAAAGGTTGTATAAAATGAATAAGAATAGGTTATTCAGAGATCATTCCTAAGGCTCTCAGCTATTGAATTAGTACACTATTATTTTGAGTAACTTTGGCATAAAAGGCAAAAAACAAGAGTGGACAAGCAACAGAAGAACTTGAAATGAAAGCAGTAACTTTTACAAATTTTCCAATATATGTAGAAAAATTTACATCAGGAATGGCATGATTTTAAAATATGAAAGCAAAGGGATCATTAAAACTACCTAGTAAGGATGTGTGTGTGTGTGTGTCCACTCAGTGGTATCTGACTCTGCAGCTCCGTGGACTGTAGCCCATGAACCTCCTCTGTCCCTGGAATTTTCCAGGCAAGAATACTAAAGTGGGTTTCCATTTCCTCCTCCAGCTGACCCAGAGAGTGAACTCGCATCTCATCTCCTTCTTGGCATGCAGGTTCTTTACCACTGTGCCACCTAGGAAGCACTCAGTAAGCTTCTAAGAAATAGCAAAACATATCCATATCTACAGAAGTGCACTTTTAGCTCACTACAGATGAGAGATTTATCTAGCAGATACTGTTCTTCCATCCAGCAGATGAAAATCTTACTGTGAAGGTTTTTAGTCTATTGTCTTTAGAACCTTGATTTCTGGAACTTAGCTGTTGTCCAGTGGTTAAGACTCTAGGATGCATGGGTTTGATCCCTGGTTGGGTAACTAAGATCCCTCTTGCCACATGTCAAGGGAAATAAAGTATTGATTGCAGCAAATATTTTGGAAGACAGAATATAAAGAAAATGCCCATGAAGAACTGGTACCACAAAGAGCTGAAATAAATTAAAAGGATAAATTAAAATTATTGGGAACAAGAAGGTAGATTTCTGTCCTGAACTTGGGACTGGATGAAGGAGAATATATTTACCCTGAGAATGTGAAACCATAAGTTAGTCCTCATATAAATTTAATTCAAATTTATATGAACAGTATGGCCCATTAAACGTCAATAAAGGGTTTAATGTCATATTTTTCCCACTTGGGAATATTCCTGTGGAGAAATGCAATTATACTCTCTCCTCAAAGATTAAAATGATGGAAAGAAGGCACCCTGACTATGAAAAAGCAAACCCATAAAATAATATCTGCATCAAATTTTTTTAAATATTAAAAATTAGAAAATTATAAAAGTATAAATAAAGCTATGTTTGAAAGAAAACCCCTGAAATATATGTTCTAGAAATAACAATTTTTCCATTGACATTAAAAACACAGTGACATTTTAAACTGCTAATTCGATAGTATAAAAATAAAATTTGTATACTAGAAAATGAATCCCACCAAATTACAGGAATACTGGGTTATGTTACACTTTGGTTTATTGTGCTTCAAAGTTGTTGCATTTTTCACACATTGAGGGTTCATGGGAACCCTGTGTCAAGGAAGACCCTTATTGCCATTCTATCCAACAGCATTTGCTCACACCCTGTCTCTGCATCACACTTTGATAATTCTTGTAATATTTCAAATGTTTTCATTATTATTGCATTATTATGGTGATCTCTGATCAGGGAACTTGTTTTTAGGTGACATGAACTATACCTATATACGATGACAAACTTTATCAATAAATGTGTATGGCCTGATTTTTCCACCAACCAGACATTTCCCTTCTCTTCTTATCCTTGGGCTTCCCTATTCCATGAGACACAAAAATATTGAAATTAGACCAATTAAATATTCCTATAATGGCCTCTAAGTGTTCAAATTAGAGGATGTCTCTTACTTTAAATTAAAAGTTTGAACTGATTCAAGTGAGGAAGACATGTCAAAAGTCAGGATAGGTCAAAAGTTAGATTTTTTGTGCCAAACTGTTAGCCAAGTTGTGAAGGGAAAGTCAAGGAAATTAAAAGTGGCATTACATGTAACTGGAGAAAGGAAAGACTATGAAATGAATGCTTTTAGAAAAGTTTGTCATCTACAAGGAAAGAAAGCTGATTTGAATCAGTTCTTACTTCATCACATTGTGCTCATGTGAGTGTGTGGTATGTTAGAAACTTCAATATAGATATTGAATGTTGAAGTTTTTGAAGGAATAATATTAGAGATATTGAACAAATTTATAAGCAAAATGTAAATAGCTTATAAAATTAATATGTTACCATATCAAATATTAGAAATTCTGCTCATCAAAAGATTCCATAAATTGTTTAAAAGTACAAAATGTTGAGCAGGAAATCATGGTGCCATAACATTGCCAGAAGTATTATGAGTAGATATTTATTACATATTAAAACCTACAAATCAATAGCAATTATATTAAAGAAAGAAAAAACTGAATACATGTAAAGATAATTCAGAGAATTAAAAAAAAATACTAGTTCTATCCTTTGGAAAAGAAACCTACAAAAAGTTGTTTCAATCTTATTAAAAATCACATCACAAAAATTAAAAAAATAAAACTCAAGATATAGTTCTGTACCCACTGGATTCAAAAAAGTTAAATTACATGGTGTAAATAACTGGGAAATATGTAAGGAAATGACCGTTCTTGTCATGTGCTGATTGGATTACAGATTGTCACAAACACTTTAGAAAAGAATCTGCCATTGCATGGTACATTTGAAATTTCTTATTTATCCTATATGATAAGGCCACCCTGATGATATAAACTGGTTCTCTTCCAAAATTAGTTTCAAATGTCCAGACTGGTAATGTCACACACACGCAGAGGGGACATAAAAGGCGTTATTATTCATACAATGAGACATTTTGGGGCTTAGGAAAGGCAGGCTTTCCAAAAATGACTTAAGGGAACAGACAAGATACTCACTTGGGATCTGAAATGTTTAGGGGATGGAGTCAGGGTCAGGGTTTGAGGTTTCCATTAGCACCAAAGAAAAAGCCTCTCAGGATATGTTCATTCAACAATAAGTTACTTTCCTATGTGCTTCTGCCAGCAGTGTGATTACAGTAGGCCTTACATAGTTTCAGGGCCTGGGTCTGCAAGTTCAACCAAGGGCAGATCAAAAATATTCAAAGCAGTTTTCCAGAGAGTTCCAAAAGGCAGATCATGAATATTTTGTTCATATTCACTGGCAATTATTTACATAGCACTTGCATTACCACTTACAACATTTTATATAGCACTTATATTGTATTAGGTATTAGAAGTACACATGATTTAAAGTAAAGGGGATAATACATGTAGGTTATATGCAAATACTATGCAATTTTATATAGGGAACCTGAGCATCCAGGGATTTTTGTATCCACAGAGGTTCTGGAACCAATCCCCTGCAAGTACTAAGGGAGGACCATATATCTCTTTCAGCATTTACATGGTGTCTTACATTATTGAATGTGTATTATTCCCCCTCGAATAAAATCCTTGAGAAAAGGGACCACATTTTACTCATTTTTATAACCTCATTATACCTACTGTGCCTTGTAAATTTTTAATACATTCCAGCATAAATTTTTACTGATGGAACACCACAAACTCCTTATCTAATATATATAATCATAGACGCTAAAAAATGCATCG
Source organism: Redunca redunca (assembly GCA_006410935.1). Classification (NCBI taxonomy): domain Eukaryota; kingdom Metazoa; phylum Chordata; class Mammalia; order Artiodactyla; family Bovidae; genus Redunca; species Redunca redunca. The sequence goes on from SJYQ01004058.1 coordinate 160,696, forward strand.
TTCTGTGTGGCATAGGACATTTGTCATCTTGGCCCTCTAATTTTATGATTTGGATTTTACATAAAAGAAAACAAAATGTGCTACTTCATTCAAAGTAACACAGTATTTACAAAGAAGAACACTGATTTGTTTCTGTCCTTGATCCTCGGTGTTTTTGATGACTGCATGCCAACAGATTAGGCTGTAATTGACTAAATAGAAGACATGGTCTCTAGCATTAAGTTATCTTGTCTATTATGAACATTGTTCATAATATTTCCATTTGCATTATTAAAGGATAAAAATACATCACCCCTCTGCTAATAAAAAGAGACATAAAACGTGAGAAAGTTTATTGGCTAGCTTCAGGGTGGTTCGGTTAGTGGAGTTTATAGCAAGAAACTGGAAGAATGGAGGTAGAATAGGTCAGGCCTACCTTTCCTGTTCCCTCCCTTCTTCATGACCTTGGATCTGGTGGTAGTGTCCCACCAAGTTTAAGTTCCCACAGAATGGTCCCTTTTCTTTGTATGTGCTCAGTTGCTCAGTCATGTCCAGCTCTTTGTGGCTTCCTGAACTGTAGCCCACCAGGCTCCTCTATCCACAGGATTTTCCAGGCATGAATACTGGAGTGGGTTGCCATTTCCTCCTCCAGGGGATCTTCCTGAAACAGGGATCCAACCTGCACCTCTTGTATCTCCTGCATTGTCCAGGGGATTTTATACCACTGTGCCACCTGGGAATAGAACCACATTGTTTTCTTATTTATTACCTTGGCCCTAGAAGTGGTAACAGATTCTTCTTACTGGATTCTGTATGCCATAACCTCCCTTACGTCCTTAATCCTGCTCATACCTATGGATTTTAGTGTCCATATATCATTTTTACACATTTTTAGTATTATCATCTGTATGACAGAGGAGCCTGGAAGGCTGCAGTCCATGGGGTCGCTGAGGGTCGGACACGACTGAGTGACTTTACTTTCACTTTTCACTTTCCTGCATTGGAGAAGGAAATGGCAACGCACTCCAGTGTTCTTACCTGGAGAACCCCAGGGATGGGGGAGCCTGGTGGGCTGCCGTCTATGGGGTCGCACAGAGTTGGACATGGCTGAAGTGACTTAGCAGCAGCAGCAGGATAGATTAACACACAGGGCCCTGTGTCATCTGAGACTCAGTTAATTTCAAATTATGTGTCTGAAGGCTCAAAGATATTATTCTCATGAAACCAGAATTGAAAGTTGCTGTATTAATGCTGCACAGTGTCTTTAAATTTGTGTAAAATCAAAAAGATGACTTAGAGAAACTCTATATCTGGCTATTTGTTATCATGGTGGACACTGATATTACGAGGTTCCTATTGAAAGATGCTATTTTTAAAATGACAACATTTTGCTTTCTAAGTATATTCTACGGTTATGATAAAAGGAGGGGTGGGGAATGTGAACATGAAGTTCATTCTTCCTAAAAGAACAGAAACCCTCAGGATGAGTATCAATGTTGTGCTTTCTTACTTCCCAGGACCACATTATTTTCTCTTTGCTTTCATCTCTGCAGTTTATTTATATTTTGTTAGCAAAGTTATGGGCTTACAAAGAGGGTTGGAGGGGCTTCATTTTCAGTTCAGTTCAGTTCAGTCGCTCAGTTGTGTCTGACTCTTTGCAACCCCATGAATCGCAGCACGCCAGGCCTCCCTGTCCATCACCAGCTCCCGGAGTTCACTCAGACTCACGTCCGTCGAGTCCGTGATGCCATCTAGCCCTCTCATCCTGGGTCGTCCCCTTCTCCTCCTGCCCCCAATCTCTCCCAGCATCAGAGTCTTTTCCAATGAGTTAACTCTTCTCATGAGGTGTCCAAAGTACTGGAGCTTCAGCTTTAGCATCATTCCTTCCAAAGAAATCCCAGGGCTGATCTCCTTCAGAATGGACTGGTTGGATCTCCTTGCAGTCCAAGGGACTCTCAAGAGTCTTCTCCAACACCATAGTTCAAACACATCAATTCTTCGGCGCTCAGCCTTCTTCACAGTCCAACTCTCACATCCATACATGACCACAGGAAAAACCATAGCCTTGACTAGATGGACCTTAGTCGGCAAAGTAATGTCTCTGCTTTTGAATATACTATCTAGGTTGGTCATAACTTCATTTTATCCATCATTTAATAATTTTGATTAGGAAAGTATTTTAATGTATGTTAGCTGCCATGCTTCTAAAAATAAAAAGTGTGACTTTTAGAGGGGCCTTTCTGGTCACTCAAACAGTAAAGAATCTGCCAGCAATGCAGGAGACCCAGATTTGATCCTTGGGCTGGGATGATCCCCTGGAGAAGGGAATGGTAACCCACTCCAGTATTCTTGCCTGGAGAAGTCCATGGGCAGAGCAGCCTGGTGGGCTACAGTCCATGGGGTTGCAGAGTTGGACACGACTAAGCAACTAACACACACACACACTTGAAGATTAAGTTTTTACCTTTGTATTTTCCAGGAAAAGCACATAATGAATGCTCAAAAGATAGGTTATATTATAATATTAATACCTATATAGAATGTGCATGTAGCTAATCTCATAACCCATAGTAATTCCTAAATTCTTTGATGAACATCTGCCTCTTTGCCTATTTGTGATACTTCAGACACTATAAGATAAAATACTCCTGATATTTCTGAACCTTTGTCCATTCTGTCTTGTAAATTTTGTAATCCCCAATAGGAACTGAATAACTTAAACAACTCTAAACAACTTTTGTAGCTATGATATTAAGATGAGAAAAAATGATATTTGTGATTTCTCAAGCCAATACTTCTTTTTTGGACCTTCTCATTATGGAAGAAATTAAGTACGGTTTCTAGACTTAGACATGTGTTGAAGAGATCAGGGGCATAATTACTATCACAATAGCTCACCCGGAAGCCCAGTTTCTAGGCCCGGCTTCTCGTAGTAAGCTACTGAGCTATGGCTTGCTTGCTTGCTCAGTCACTTCAGTCATGTCGTACTCTTTGCGACTCCATGGACTGTAGCCCACCAGGCTCCTCTGTCCATGGGATTTTCCCGGCATGAATACTGGAGTGGGTTACCATGCCCTCCTCACAGAGGTAAAAAAAAACAATGAGTTAAGTCAAAGGGTGATATTTTTACCTCATCTTAAGTAAATGACAGTGCCTGAATAGCTTTTTAAGATTTCTAATGCAATGCCACAGCATGTTTTTCTCTATGTTTTGAATTACATTTTTTTCAAGTTGACGTCAATCATATCTCTGATGCTTACTATTGAAAGAATTATTATCCACATTGAATATTTTGTAGATTAATTTTCAATTTGGTTAATAAAATAAATTTATTCAGAATATTTGGTAAAAGAAGCAGTGATAACTTTGTCACCCATGATAACTTTTAAAAAGTTTAATAAAACTAAGCTTTTGGCCTGAGGCTCAATAATGGCAAATTTCCAGATAAAAGGCAAAATGTTTTCATTCTGAGAACATGAAAATAGAGACATAAAAGAAGATTCTTTTGTAGCTGTAACTACACCTGTCACTGCATATGACAGATGTAATGAGTGTGGTTCCCTTGGGTTCCAGGGAAAATGAAATAGGAACCTCAGGAGATCTTATCATTTTCTAGAAACTTAAAAAACTGACAGGTATTTTTATTGGATGTGTGTAATTTTGTATTAAAGTACTATGATTTTTCCATTCAGCATTTTTATCATTGCCATTTATTATAAAAGGTTCAGAGCAATGTGTCTATTAGCAACATAATGTGAACTACACCTATGAGCTAATGTGGGCCATTTAAAAATTTTCAGTAAATTCCATGTTAAAAATTATAAGGAAATGGAAAAAATGAATTTTACTTAGGTAAAATTTAATTTTACACGTTATGGTAATTATTTGGCTGATATCAGCACAAATTGTTTCTTTCCATCTTTTGGGAGAGGAATTATTAAGACCATAGATTCCTGAATATTAACAAAAGGTGAGGAATAGATCTACTTTAAAAAGATAAAAAATAACCCTTTATGAGTTACATTCATAGTTGTTTCAGTGCCTGTGGAAATATTAATATATACATTCTACAAATAAATGAGCAAGCACCTAGAATAATATCTTGTGAAAATGCCCATTTAATTATCTTCAGTATTTTATTTCCACAGAAAATGATATTATCTATTCAGTAGTCAACTCAGTTGGCCTAAAAGAGGTTATGTGACCCAGAGAGTCCATGTTCTCAAGAAATACATTGTGTTTCAAGCGTTTTTGAGTACAGTAATTTCAGGAAGCCTAAATGTTGATTCCATTTGTGTAACTTTCTCACTTTACTGGACATTATTTTCTTCACTATAATTTCAATTTCACTATAATTAAGGGATGTAAGAACTCAGGGCCTCCCATGTTGATTTTATGAGGAACATAAAATAGTGCTAAACTTGTTTAAATATGGATTTTGGTGTGTAAAACTGAAATAATCCCCCAATTTACTACCCTTTATCTAAGTAATCTTGTAAAAAGGGAATAAATCACATCTTAATGAACATAAATAAAATTAATGAAAAATTTTATGCAGTCAATTTTGTGTCCATCTCTGTTATAAAATTAGACATGGAAAGAGACTCATCATAATCTTAACCATTATCAATCATAAACTTGGCTTGAAATTAAGTCTTTTGAGAGTGTGTCAAAACAAACCATTCAAAGAGTAAAAGGAACTTTACCAATTAAAACAAGAAATCTATGAAATCAATTAACCATTTAAGTTTTTAAAATGAACTTCGAAGTTCCAATGTTTTGATAAACATAGTGGAGACTGGTTATTCTTGCCTTTTTTAAAAGAATTCCAAATTGAGAAAAGATGTGCCTTGGGAAACTATTAATTATTTGAGCCTTTATTTATTTTCACCTTTGAGAAGCTTCAGGGTATTCAGTAAAGCAGGGAAAGAAAAATGGGGACTTTCAGGGAGAAATGTAAAGGTATGGTTTTGATTGAGTATATATTAAAGTATTTGGAGAATACAATGCAATTATAATTTTAGAAGTGATTTTAAAAATTAGCATATCTGAATAAATGCATCTTAAAACAATTAATATAGGAAGAATGCTTTTTAAAATGTCAAATAAACTAGTGAAAGTCCAAAAGTCTGATGATATGTTTAAAATAAATGTCTCCAATGAAGTTTTTTTACAAGTGTTGTTGAAAAATGTACTTATCAAACTTAGAAGCTATAGTTAGGTAAAGTAAAAATGGAGTAGATTTTTAGGCCACAAACAAACATTTTCTTGAATTTAAAATATAATAGTCTCAACACATTTAACTTTCTTTCAAGAAATTATAAAAAATTAGTCTTGAGCTTTCCAATAAGTGTAATTTATATTGACTGAATAAAATAGTGTTTAGAAAAACTATCTCCTTAAATGACATTTGCCTATCTGAATTGATTTGATTCAGTGTATCAGTGCTTATTTATGCCTTTCATAATTTATAGTGAGAATTATATGATCATCATTCTAAACATTTTGGGGGCTTCCCAGATAGTGTGGTATAAAGAACATGCCTGCCAATGCAGGAGATGCAGGAGAATGTGTTTGATCCCTGATTGTGAAATTCATCTAGGGTCGGAAATGGCAGCCTGCTCTAGGACTCTTTCCTGGAGAATTCCATGGACAGAGGGGCCTGGCTGGCTGTAATTCATGGGGTAGCAGAGTCAGACAAGACTGAACGACTGAGCACACACCTTGTTTGATTTTTGAGTTGTTATGATATCTTTCTCTTCTGTGTCCCATGACAGGACAGGTCCTTTTATTTATTTAAGATAAAGAATTATTACTTAGCATTTTTAGCTTATATGTTGGGATAGCACTTTATAAGATATAGATTGTGTGATTAGATTTATATAAATAAGTTTATGTGAAGATAATTACTCTGTTTGAATAAAACTGATTATTTTTGCTTGTTTTTAAAAGTTTTGCTGCTCCAAATTGTCTCTGATTGTATTCTGGAATGTCCGTTACTTTTCTTCCCTCCTGTGTCTTATGTCTGCCTTTACTTTGCTTTCACACAGTTCCTTCTACAAACTGAACCAAGTAATCAAGATTGTTGTAACAATGAAGAATATAGAACTAACTGTATTGGTTACCACTCCATTTGATAATAATTTGTTAAAGCCTAGTTATTCCATTTTGGAACATGTAGGGGCATGGAATTAATGTTAGGGATCTGGGGTCCCCTGGTGTTCACAGGAGAGTTATTTGATAGAAAGTGAGGCTTCTACTCTTTTATCCTGTAATATAAATGGAAACTCCATAACTAAGAAAATATCTTTCTCTTCTGTGTCCCATGACAGGACAAGTCCTGACCGGATAGCTTCTCTTCCTTCTTCCCTTCCCTTCCTTCTCTTCCTACCTATTTTAGGTTGTAAAATGGCCTTTCTGGTTTCCAGTTTGTTTCCAGTGGGAATTGCTTCACATATAGGTATATTTTCGCTGTGTTCATGGTGGGAGGCGAGCTCTGCTTCCTGCTACTCCATCATCCCCATCTCCCTCCCTGCACAGTGAAAATCTGGAAGTTAGGGGAGTAGATCTTAAAGGAATCGAGGAAGAGTTACAGAAGAATCGTGAAAAATATCTTCCTCCAAAATATTGATTTTTTAGATAATGCTATGATATTTTTCATATGGGCTTCCCTAGTAGCTCAGCTGGTAAAGACTACCTGCAATGCAGGAGACCCCAACTGGGCTCCTAAATGGGGAAATTCCCCTGGAGAAGGGAAAGACTACCGACTCCAGCATTCTTGGGCTTTCCTGGTGTCTCAGACTGTAAAGAATCTGACACAATGTGGGAGACCTGGGTTTGATCCCTCCAGTATTTTCACTTGGAGAATCCCCATGGTCTGGAGAGCCTTAGACTTAGGCTTATTGAGCCTCAGGCCAAAAGCTTAGTTTTATTTAACTTTTTAAAAGTTATGAGTGGCAAAGTTATCATCGTTTCTTTTACCAAATATTCTGAATAAGTTCATTTTATTAACCAAATTGAAAATTAATATACAAAACATTCAATATGGATTTTTGCAATAATATGCAGACTACTTAGATCGAGATGTGATTGACAATCAACTCGGAAGTATATTATTCAAAATATAGAGAGAAACATGGTGTGGCTTTGCATTAGAAATCTTAAAAGCTAATCAGGCATTCATTTAAAAAATTTATTTATTTATTTTAATTGGAGGCTAATTACTTTACAATATTGTAGTGGCTTTTGCCATACATTGACATGAATCAGCCCCAGGTGTACACGTGTCCCCCATCAGGAACCCCCTTCCCACCTCCCTCCCTCAGGGTTGTCCCAGTGCACTGGCCCTGAGCACCCTGTCTCATGCATTGAACCTGGACTGGTGATCTGTTTCACATATGGTAATATACATGTTTCAATGCTAGTCTCTCAAATCATCCCACCTTCACCTTCTCCCACAGAGTCCAAAAGTCTGTTCTTTGTGTCTCTTTTGCTGTCTCACATATAAGATCATCTTTATAAATCACCATCTTTATAAATTCCATAAATATGTGTTAGTATACTATATTGGTGTTTTTCTTTCTGGCTTACTTCACTCTGTATAATAGGCTCCAGTTTCATCCACCTCATTAGAACTGATTCAAATCCATTATTTTAAATGGCTGAGTAATATTCCATTGTGTTTATGTACCACAGATTTCTTATCCATTCGTCTGCTGATGGACATCTAGGTTGCTTCTATGTCCTAGCTATTGTAAACAGTGCCACAATGAACACTGGGGTACACGTGTCTCTTTCAGTTTTGGTTTCCTTGGTGTGTATTCCCAGTGGGATTGCTGGGTCATATGGCAGTTCTATTTCTTAAGGAATCTCCACACTGTTCTCCATAGTGGCTGTGCTAGTTTGCATCCCCATCAACAGTGTAAGAGGGTTCCCTTTTCTCTGTACCCTCTCCAACATTTATTGTTTGTAGACTTTTTGATAGTAGCCATTCTGACCTGTGTGAAATGGTACCTCATTGTGGTTTTGATTTGCATTTCTCAGATAATGAATGATGTTGAGCATCTTTTATTGTGTTTGTTAGCCATCTCTATGTCTTCTTTGGTAAAATGTCTGCTTAGTCCTTTGGCCCGTTTTTTTGACTGGGTCATTTATTTTTCTGGTATTGAGCTGCGTGAGCTGCTTGTATATTTTTGAGATTAATTCTTTGTTAGTTGCTTTGTTTGATATTATTTTTTCCCATTCTAAAGGCTGTCTTTTCACCTTGTTTATAGTTTCCTTCTTTATGCAAAGGTTTTTCAGTTTAATTAGGTCCCAAATGTTTATTTTTGCTTTTATTTCCATTACTCTTCAAGGTGGGTCATAGAGGATCCTGCTGTGATTTATTTCAGAAATTATCCTGCCTATGCTTTCCTCTAGGAGTTTTATAGTTTCTGGTCTTACATTTACATAATCCATTTTGAGTTTATTTTTGTGTATGGTGTTAGAAAGTGTTCTAGTTTCATTCTTTTACAAGCGGTTGACCACTTTTCCCAGCACCACTCGTTAAAGAGATTGTCTTTCTCCATTGTATATTCTTGCCTCCTCTGTTAAAGATAAGGTGCCCATAGGTGCATGGATTTATCTCTGGGCTTTCTATTTTGTTCCATTGATCTATATTTCTGTCTTTGTGCCAGTACCATACTGTCTTGATGACTGTGGCTTTGCAGTAGAGCCTGAAGTCAGGCAGGTTGATTCCTCCAGTTCCATTCTTCTTTCTCAAGATTGCTTTTGGCTATTTGAGGTTTTTTATATTTCCATACAAATTGTGAAATTATTTGTTCGAGCTCTGTGAAAAATACCGTTGGTAGCTTGATAGGGGTTGCATTGAATTTATAGATTGCTTTGGGAGTATACTTATTTTCACTATATTGATTCTTCTGACCCATGAACATGGTATATTTCTCCATCTATCTGTGATGTCATCTTTGATTTCTTTCATCAGTGTTTTATAGTTTTCTATATACAGGTCTTTTTTTTTCTTTAGGTAGATTTATTCCTAAGTATTTTATTCTTTTCATTGCAATGGTGAATGGAATTTTTCCCTTAATTTCTCTTTCTGTTTTCTCATTGTTAGTGTATAGGAATGCAAGGGATTTCTGTGTGTTAATTTTATATCCTGCAACTTTATTATATTCATTGCTTAGCTCTAGTAATTTTTTAGTGGTGTCTTTAGGGTTTTCTATGTAGAAGATCATGTCATCTCCAAACAGTGAGAGCTTTACTTCTTCTTTTCCAGTCTGGATTCCTTTTATTCTTTTTCTTCTCTGATTGCTATGGCTAAAACTTCCAACACTATGTTGAATAGTAGTGGTGAGAGTGGGCACCCTTGTCTTGTTCCTAACTTTAGGGGAAATGCTTTCAATTTTTCACTATAGAGGATAATGTTTGCTGTGGGTTTATCATATATGACTTTTAATATGTTGAGGTATGTTCCTTCTACACCTGCTTTCTGGAGGTTTTTTTTTTTTAATCATAAATGGATGTTTGCTTAAGATAAGATAGAAAGATCACCCATTGACTTAACTCATTATTTTTGTACTTCTGTGAGGTGGGCATGGTGATCCACTCCAGTATTCACACCTGGAAAATCCCATGGACAGAGGAGCCTGGCATGGTTTTTGTGATGATAGACACTGACAGCTATTTGTAAGCTACTACAGAAGTCCAGAGAAGAAAAATAAGGGTACTTAATGCAAACATTGGATTTCAGATGAATAAGCAAGGTAAAATGAAGGGTTTATGCAATATCCTGATAATATATTTCACAATATTATATAAAATACATATTTTTTGTCAATTCTTATTTAATATTCACCATATTAGGCAGGAAGAGGAGATGAGTAATCCATTGGACTGCCATAGGATCTGCTCTATTGGAACTCTTCGGAATATGAGAAAAATAGCTAATGTTGAAATCTAAAGCCACAATTATCCAGGATAGTGTTTGGCTCATTAGATAGTATCTACTTTTGAAGTCTGGTAAACTATCTTTCTATATAACTTACATGTTCTAAATATCATCTTAAAATTACTATACTTTAAAAAATGAAAGTAATATATGTAATTTTTCTGTTGTCCCTTTTGTTTGATTGTTCTACTTTTACATTATTTTGCAAAAAGAATTAAGCATTAAGTGTGACAGAGATGGGGACCTGAATGCTCTCCCTCAAGTTAGGGAGAACAGTGAGATCTTGTTGTATTTTTTTCCCTGAGAAATGATGCTTGGGGTTTTGGTGGAATCATTATTATATTATTATAATGTATTTATAATATATTATATTTCTTAATACTTTCTTCAGCAAAGTTAAATAATTTGTTTCTCAGAAATATTTCTAAGTTTAAAAATCTATTTCTTATATGGATTCAGGTAAACACAGAAACTTAAGGTTATAAAGTAAATATCTAGCATCATAATAATATATCAAAATTGCACAGTCTTAGTGGCTATTTCCTTCTGGGGAACAGCTCAAGTTTTCTGGCCAGTAGACACTATACTTTTCTGAAACATATGTACCTTAACCAAATTTGATAAACAGGCAGTTAATTGACTGGCCAATTACACCTATGGTCTTGTTTACACTTCAGACTAGTACTTGAAGTGCATGAAGACCCACAAATGAAGTTAAAGATTTTCACCCTTTCTTAAGGAAAAGAAACAAGAGTGGCAAACTAATACAATTAAAAATAGAAATGAATATACTAACCAAATTGTAAGGTTATAAAACTTATGTACATACGTAGCCATACTTCATAGCAGTTAATGTGTTTATGTTTAAGAATGGTGTATAATTATATTCAGTAAAAATATTATTTACTAATTATGAGACCTAGGGAAGGAGTTGAAAACACATAGGAATTAATTCAGTTCAATTCTTACCTAAGCAAGTAAAGAGGAAGGCATATAAATATCTAATTGTAATTCATTTTCATCATTGATCATTTTATTTGTTTTGTAATCAAATACATGTACATATACATAAGGGTTTTTAAAAGGTATGAAATGGTTTTTATCTTTAGTGGCTCTGTAATATAATCATAGAAACAGAACATATACATGCAGTATGTGAGGCCATGTCCCACTCTTTGCGACCCCATGGACTGTAGCCTACCAGGCTCCTCCCTCCATGGGATTCTCCAGTCAAGTGTACTGGAGTGGGTTGCCATTTCCTTCTCCAGGATGCTAAAGAATACCTTGATTAATTAGCATAAAGTATTTGTAAGCAGTGAGGTCAAAATTGAGGCTGAAATAGGTTAATGCCCAAGCATTTCATACAGACTGAAGGCATTGTTAGCCTGGTTGCAATGATGCACATAGATGGTTTGCGAACATACACAGTCACTCAGTTTTGTCTGACTCTTTGCAACCCTATAGACTGTAGCCCACCAAGCTCCTCTGTCCCTGGGATTCTACAGGCAAGAATACTGGAGGGAATTGTCATTTCCTCCTCCTGGGAATCTTCCCAACCCAGGGATCAAACCCGGGTTTCTTGCAGTTTCTCATATGGCAGGTGGATTCTTTACCATTAAGCCACCTGGGAAGCCACACACAGACTGCAGCACTTTATAAATGTAGAGAATATGACCACATGAAGGTGAGGGCAGCAGGATGAGGAATCCAGATCTATTGGTAGAATGAGTGACAATTAAAACAAAAATTCACTTCTTAAAAGGAATTTGCAAACTTAAAGATGGGGAGAGGGGTAGTTTCATCAAGATTGCACTGGAAATATATGGATGTCTTAAGGGTATCAGCTAGTGACTAATAAGCAGGGCCAGTTCTATACATCTGGCTGTCCTCTGAATTATTTCAGTGAGATCTGGCCAGTCCAATGTAGTTAGTCATCCCATGCAGATTGTCACTCTAGTCAGCTAATCACACTATCAATAGAATATCATACTCCTTCAAACTGATGTTCCTAAATTATGGAAGAGAGATAATTGATGCCTTAAGATTATAATTTATTACAATTTCTTACAGTTTTGCACTTTGGAATTAAGCAGATGGTTCTCACTGGGGGTACTGCTTAAGGTGACAGTGAGACAACTGGTGGGGATGAAATCTTTTGCTGCTGCTGCTACTGCTAAGTCGCTTCAGTTGTGTCTGACTCTGTGTGACCCCACAGATGGCAGCCTACCAGGCTCTCCCATCCCTGGGATTCTCCAGGAAAGAACACTGGAGTGGGTTGCCATTTCCTTCTCCAATGCATGAAAGTGAAAAGTGAAAGTGAAGTCTTCTGAAGGCTCTTTTATTCATATCTTTGACATTTGAGCTGGGATGGCATCTCTCTTTCAACACGACTTTTCATCATGGCTGACTCCGACTCCTTGGTGTGTTGGTCCCAGGGATTTGGACTTCTTTCATGGCAGTTGTCTTCATACAGAGCAGGCTCTCCAAGAGGCTCAGGTGGATGATGCTGCCTTGGAAATCTCAGAATGACAATTTGCCAGTAATGGGCATCAAAATAGCATTTTAAAGATCTGTTAATTTTATGAGAACCTCAATGAGATTATTGCCATCAATACTGTATATCTCTTATTGTAACAGAAAAAGTCCCTTATTTCTCAATTCATTATTTTATTTCACAAGGAGAAATATTATAATTTATTCTGCTTTAAGTTAAGGCATAATTTTGGAGTTTCTAATTTCTCTTTCTGTTTTCATTTATTCAGGCAATAACTGGGTCAGTCATTTGCTTTAGTGGGTTTTTTCCTCCATGTGCTTTCTTCAGGGTAGAGCTAATAAATATAGAGTCAGAAGTGAAAATGGTTTTACAAGTGTGAACTAGAGATGAGACATTAGAATAAGGTGTAAGTTGAAGGGAAGTCATGAGGAATAATTATTACTATATGCCCAATATTTTAACTATTTTCCAATGATTGGAATAAGGTATAATGTAAATTTCATACTGCATTGTATATAAATGAAAATACCCTCACAATTTCCCAAACTCTCTTTCTTAACTGTTTTAAACTGAAATTATGATGTCTACAGAATTTAGTTATTTGCATGGTCCAAGGACAGGTTTGTATTTAAAAACTTTAATTTATACTGTTTTGTAACCTTAATTTTTTGAATCAGGATATTAAAATGGAAAATTCTCAAAATATAATTTAGTGCCTTGTGTTATGTAGAGGAGGAGTAGTAGACTGGAAAAATGGCTACTCAACGATTGCTGGTACTAATTTCTGGAACCTGTAAATGTTACCCTATTTGGAAAAAAAGTCTAAAATGTGACTTAGTTATGGATCTTGACACTGGAAATTATTTTGGATTATCCATTTGGCCCCTAAATCCATCACAAGTGTTCTCATTAGAGAAAAGCAAACGAGCTTTGACACATCAACACAGAGAAGTGAAGGTTATATGAAGACATGGGCATAAATAGGAATGACACAGGACTGTTGGCAGATACAAGAAACTAGAGGGGGCAAGGAACAATCTTCTCCAGAGGTACACTGATTTCACACTTCTGCCATCTGGAACTGCGAAAGAACATGTTGCTTTTGTTTTACCCCATCAAGTTGGTGATTATTTGGTATAGCAGCTATAGAATTATAAGATGAAAATAAGCTAATATGTGGAAATTAAAATAGAGGAAATATTTAAGATGCCTGGCTTTGGAAAAGTATTATGAGATAACTCCTATTAATCCTTGCTAAAATTCTAAATCATAGTTTCTTATTTCTTTTGGTCTATCTATTCACCTTTCTACAATGATCATTTATTTATACAGCAAATATTTAACAAGAGTAGATGCAGGGCTAGATTATAAGGAATGCAAAGTGGTCATGGAGTTTATATTCTCCAAGAGCACATAAACATTTAGCTAACAATATATGACTTAATTATTGATTCATTGGAATTATTTTAGGTACTATGAAGAAATAGGCTTCCCAGGTGGCTCAGTGGGTTAAAGAATCTGCCTGCAATGGAGGAGGTGCAGGCAGATGTGAATTTGATTCCTGGGTCGGGAAGATTCCCTGCAGAAGGGCATGGCAACCCACTCCAGTATTCTTGCCTAGAGAATCCCATGGACAGAGGAGCCTGGTGGGCTACAGTCCATAGAATCACAATGAGTCAGACACAACTTAAGCAACTGAGCATGCATGCACTATGAAGAAATACAAGGTAGTATCAATAGAAAAGCTGTGTTTCAGATGGACAATAAAGGGACTCAACCGTACATATTTAAGTATCCATTCTCCTCTAAATCCCTTTCCTATCCAGTCTGCCACATAGCATTGAGCAGAGTTCCTTGTGCTATCCAGTAGGTTCTTGTTGCTTATCCATTGTAAATATAGCAGTGTGTATGTACTGACCCCAGACTTCCTGTCTCTTGAATCCAATCCTTCTGCTCTGGCAACTGTAAGTTTGTTCTGTAAGCTTGTGTGGCTGTTTCTGTTTTGTAAATAAGTTCATTTGTATTATTTGTGTTTGGATCCCACATATAAGGCGTGTCACACACTATTTCTCCTTCTTGGTCTTAACTTTACTCAGTGTGACAGTCTCTAGGAACCTGCATGTTGCTGCAAATGGCATTATTTCATTCTTTTTAATAGTAATATTCCATTGTATACATGTTCCACATCTTCTTTATCCATTCCTTTATCAATGAACATTTAGGTTGTTTCCATGTCTTAGCTATTGTAAACAATGCTGCAATGAACACTGGGGTACATATATCCTTTTAGACCACGTTTTTCTCTGGATACATACCCAGGAGTAGGGGTTACAGGGTCATACGGTAGCTCTATTTTTAATTTTTTTTAAGGAGCTTACACACTTCTCTCCATAGTGACTGTACCAATTTACATTCCCACCAGCAATGTAGGTCGGTTCCCTTCTCTCCACACCCTGTTCAGCATTTGTAGTTTGTGGATTTTTTGATGATGACCATTTTGAGGTGTGAGGTGATACCTCATTGTACTTTTGATTTTCATTTCTCTAATGACTAGCAATGTTGAGAATCTGTTCATGTGCTTTTTGCCCATCCAAATGTCTTCTTTTAAGAAATATCGGAGGGGGGAAAGATGGCGGAGGAATAGGACCAGGAGATTACTTTCTCCCTCACAAATTCCTCAAAAAAACATTTCAACGCCGAGCAAACTCCACAAAACAACTTCTGAATGCTGGCAGAGGACATCAAGCACCCAGAAAAGCAGATCATTGCCTTCAAAAACAGTGCTGTATAGACGGAGAAGTCTAGAGGCTACAGTAAAAATAAAACTGAAAACCAGAAGCAGGAGGCTTAAGCCCAAAGCCTGAGAACATCAGAGAACTCCTGAATCCAGGGAACATTAACCAACAGGAACTCATCAAACGCCTCCATACCTACTCTAAAACCAAGCCCTGCCCAAGGGCAAACAAGCTTCAGAGCAAGACATACCACGCAAACTGTCCAGCAACACAGGAACACACCTCTGAGCTTCTATAAACAGGCAGCTCAAAATTACTCCAAAACTA
>SJYQ01004058.1:176522-195234 GCA_006410935.1 Redunca redunca
AAAGAAAAACACCAATACAATATACTAACGCATATATATGGAATTTAGAAAGATGGGGATGATGACCCTGTATGCGAGACAACAAAAGAGACTCAGATCTATAGAGAGAACTTTTGGACTCTGGGGGAGAGAGAGAGGGAGAGGGTGGGATGAGATGGGAGAATGGCATTGCAACATGTATACTATCAAGTAAGAAACGAATCGCCAGATGATATCAGATACAGAATGCAGGATGCTTGGGACTGGTGCAAGGAGAGGATCCAGAGGGAGGGCATGGGATGGGAGGTGGGAGGGGATTCATGTTTGGGAACGCTTGTACACTCGTGGTGAATTCATGTCAATGTTTGGCAAAACCAATACAGTAATGTAAAGTAAACTAAAGTTAAAATAAAAATTAAAAAAAAAAATATCAATTTAGGTCTTCTGCCCATTTTTCATTGAGTTATTTGTTTTCATGATATTAAGCCTCATGAGCTGTTTGTAAATGTTGGAGACTAATCTCTTGTTGGTCACATCATTTGCAAATATTTTCTCCCAAATATTTTGGGATTGTTATTCTGTGTAGTTTATTGTTTCCTCTGCTGTTCTAAGTCGGTATGTGATAACTATATGAACCAACAACTATAACAACCAGAAGAATCAGAAATGTAAGCAAATGCAATAGGAAGCAACATGTGGAAGGACACTGAAGGTAGCTACGGTTTGCATGTTGCCTGGAAGTCTATCAGAATTTTCCCTCTGGAAAAAAAATTACTCAGAGAAAGAGAAGAAATGAGGAATAATAAGAAAATCAAAATACATGATGTAAACTTTTTAATAGAATACTATTCTTGATTTCCTGTTCTTGCTGATAACATTAAAAAAAAAAATTCCATGAGTCTTTACGTTCCAAATATCTACTAGAATGACTAAGAAATGTAAAAAACAAACAAAAAACTCAGGGTCCAAAACTATGGAAGCATCATATTTACATAACAAAGTGTAGACAGTTCAGTTCAGTCACTCAGTCGTGTCCAACTCTTTGAAACCCATGGACTGCTGCACGCTAGGCTTCTCTGTCTATCACCAACTCCTGGAGCTTGCTCAAACTCAAGTCCGTGGGATCAGGGAATACCATCCAACCATCTCATCCTCTGTCATCCCCTTCTCCTGCCTTCAATCTTTACAGCATCAGGGTCTTTTCCAATGAGTCAGTTCTTCTTATCAAGTGGCCAAAGTATTGGAGCTTCAGCATCAGCATCAGTCATTCCAATGAATATTCAGGACTGATTTCCTTTAGAATTGACTGGTTTGATCTCCTTTCAGTCCAAGGGACTCTCAAGAGTCTTCTGCAACACCACAGTTCAAAAGCATCAATTCTTCAGTGCTTAGCTTTTTTTATGGTCCAACTCATATATCCACACATGACTACTGGAAAAACCATAGCTTAGACTAGAAGATCCTTTGTTGGTAAGTAATGTTTCTGCTTTTTAATATGCTGTCTAAGTATGCCATAGCTTTTCTTCCAAGGAGCAAGTGTCTTTTAATTTCATGGCTGCAGTCACCATCTGCAGTGATTTTGGAGCCCAAGTAAATAGTATCTGTCACTGTTTCCTTTGCTTTGCCATCTATTTGCCATGAAACGATAGGACCAGATGCCATGATTTTCATTTTTTGAATATTGAGTTTTAAGCCAGTTTTTTCACTCTCCTATTTCACTCTCATCAAGGGGCTCTTTAGTTCCTCTTCACTTTCTGCCATAAAGGTGGTATCATCTGCATATCTGAGGTTATTTATATTTCTCCCAGCAATCTTGATTCCAGCTTGTGTTTCATACACTCCAACGTTTTGCATGATTACTTTGCTTATAAGTTAAGTAAGCAAGATGACATCAGCCTTGACATACTCATTTCCCAATTTGGAATGTGTCTATTGTTCCATGTCTGATTCTAACTGTTGTTTCTTCACCTGCCTACAGATTTCTCAGGACACAGGCAAGGTGGTCTGGTATTCCCATCTCTTGAATAATTTTCCAGTTTGTTGTGATCCACACAGTTAAAGGCTTTATAATAGTCAGTGAAGCAGAAGTAGACATTCTTCTGGAATTCTCTTGCTTTTTCCATGATACAATGGATGTTGGCAATTTGATCTCCAGTTCCTCTGCCTTTTCTAAATCCAGCTTGAACATCTGGAAGTTCTCAGTTCACATACCATTGAAGCCTAGCTTGGAGATTTTTTAGCATTACTTTGCTAGAATGTGAGATGAGTGCAACTGTGCAGTAGTTTGAACATTCTTTTTACATTACCTTTCTTTGGGATTGGAATGAAAACTGACCTTTTCCAGTCCTGTGGCCACTGCTGAGTTTTCCAAATTTGCTGGCATATTGACTGCAGCACTTTAGTAGCATCGTCTTTTAGGATCTGAAATAGCTCAACTGGAATTCCATCACCTCCACTAGCTTTGTTTGTAGTGATGCTTCCTAAGGCCCACTTGACTTTGCACTCCAGGATGTCTGTCTATAGGTGAGTGATCCCACCCTCATGGTTATCTGGGTAATTAAGATATTTTAAAATAGTTCTTCTGTGTATTCTTGCCACATCTTCTTAATATCTTCTGCTTCTGTTAGGTCCATACTATTCTGTCCTACACATTTTTGCATGAAATGTTCCCTTGGTATCTCTAATTTTCTTGAAGAGATCTCTAGTCTTTCCCTTTCTATTATTTTCCTCTATTTCTTTGCATTGATCACTTCTAAATGGTTTCTTCTCTCCTTGCTATTCTTTGGAACTTTGCATTCAAATAGATATGTCTTTCCTGCTTTCCTTTACCTTTCTCTCTCTTCTTTTCTCAGCTATTGGAGGCCCTGGAACTTTCACAATGGTGCAAGGACTTCTTTGGTATCATTCTTCTCCAGTTTTTTGGTTGTCTGCTAGGCTCTATGGTGGGGCTTACATACCGGGCCTCCCAGCTCTGCTGAAACCAGTGCCCCTGTCCCTGTGTCAGGCCACTGCTGACCCATGCCTCCACAGGAGACACTGAGACACTCAAAGGCAGGTCTGGCTCAGTTTCTTGTGGACTACTGGGTCCTGGTGTGCACAGTTTTTTCTTAGTCCTCTGAGCAATTCTAAATGTGATTTTGTACCTCCTACCATCTTGTTGGGGCTGCTCCTTTGCCCTTGGGCATGGGGTATCTTTTTTTGGTGGGGTCCAACATTCTCCTGTCTATTGTTCAGTTGTTAGTTGCAATTTTGGAGTTCTCACAGGAGTGCATGTCCTTCTACTTTGCCATATTGTTAAGGAATCTACAAAGTCTAGTGTATATTATGTAAAGGTATAATGATAATAACTAGATAAATATATTTATCTCATTAGAAGATATAGAATTCTGGAAAGTAATTTGGAGAGGTTTTGGCAAACTCATGAATCCAATTTAGTACAGACTAGCCATACTTTAAATGAGCAAAATGCAAGGTTCTGTTATTTGGGTGTCAGCTCTAGGGGCAAATCTGGTTGTTAGCATTAATTTTGGTATACCTTTAGCATATTAAAGTAGGCTTAAACAATAATGGATTACTGATTACTTCTGATTGCCTTCTGCGGCACTTAGTAAGTAGTCTTAGGTTAAAATACTCAGGAATCAGACTGGTTTTGAGTTCTTTTGTTATTATGTTTACCCTCAGTGAATCAGAGGCATCAAATTCTTCTAATAATATCTTGTGTTTGCCTATTTGTTCTTGGGTTTTCCTTGCTTAGCATATCAGAGCAAGTACATTGTCATCTGTACTGGATTTGGTAATGTGGTGATGGGGGTGGGCAATAGGATATACCTGGTTATTCTGATGTTTTCAGAACATTAAGTCTCAATCTTACACTCTGTGTTGTTCATAATAAATGTTCTATTGCTCCTTCTTCATTTGTAACACTCAGCCTATCCCCTTGCCTAGATAACATTGTTTGTTGGTTGGTTTTTTACTATTTTCCCTGTGATACTGCTTCAATGTCAGTTGCAAAGTTTTGCTCAACTCTGTGACCCCATGGACTACAACACACCAGGCTTCCTTGTCCTCCACTATATCTGGAGATTGCTCAGTCTCATGTCCATTGAGTCAGTGATGCCATCTAACCATATCATCCTCTGCCATCCTCTTCTCTTTTTGCCTTCAATCTTTCCCAGCATCAGGGTCTTTGCCAGTGAGTCAGCTCTTCACATCAGGTGGACAAAGTATTAGAGCTTCAGCTTCAGTATCAGTCCTTCCAATGAATATTCAAGGTTGATTTCCTTGAGAAATGACTGATTTGACCTCCTGGCAGTCCAAGGGACTCTTAAGAGTCTTCTTGAGCACCATAGTTCAGAAGCATCAGTTCTTTGGCATTCAGCCTTCTTTATGTTCCAAATCTCAGATATGTACATGTCTACTGGAAAAACCATACATTTGCCTATATGGACCTTTGGCAGCAAAGTGGCGTCTCTGCTTTTTAATACTGTCTAGATTTTTCTTAGCTTTTCTTCTGAGAAGCAAGCATCTTTTAATTTCACGGATGTAGTCATAGTCTGCAGTGATTTGGGAGCTCAAAAAAATAAAATGGGTCACTGTTTCTATTTTTTTCTTCATCATTTTGCAGTGAAGTGAGTGGACTGGTTGCCATGCTCTTAGTTTTTCGGATGCTGAGTTTTAAGCCAGCTTTTTCACTCTCCTCTTTCACCCTCATCAAGAGGCTCTTTAGGTCCTCTTCTGCCATTACAGTGGTATCATCTGCATTTCTGAGGTTGTTGACTTTTCTCTTGGGAATGTTGATTCTAGCTTGTGAGTCATCCAGCATGGCATTTCACATGATGTAACCCACATATAAGTTAAATAAGCAGGGTGACAATATATAGCCTTGTTGTACTCCTTTCTCAATTCTGAACCAGTCCATTGTTTCATGTAAGGATCTAACTGTTGCTTCTTGACCTGCATACAGATTTCTCAGGAGACAGGTCTGTTATCCTCATCTCTTTAAGAATTTTCCAGTTTCTTTTGATCCACACAATCAATGACTTATTGTAGTCAACAAAGGAGAACTAGACTTTTTTTCTGGAATTCCCTTGCTTTCTCTATGATCCAAAAAATGTTGTCAATTTGATCTCTGCTTCCACCTTTGAAACCCCTTTGATGTCTTTAATTATGTAGATTAAGGCTTTTTGTTTCCTAGAAGTAATAGGGAAAATGGGTATGTGGCATTTTTATTGTTTTCTAACATTTCCTACCCCTGGCTTCAGTGACTACTATTTTCCAGAGACTATAAATTTTGGTAACTTCCCCTCTGTAGATTAAATCTTCAGTTCCTTAGGAAAGATATGTTAGTGTAGAGCTTTTAGAGTGGTAACAATTTATCTCTTTCAGCAGTGCTAGAGGGAAAGCCTCCTCAGGATGCTCTCAGATATTCCCTGTGAGCAACCTGTGGGATTCCTGGAGGGAAAGTCTGTAAGAGGGTATAATCCTGCCAATGGTCCTAAGGAGTTTTACACTTTTATGCTAGCTAAACTTCAGCCTTTAAATATTTGTTGAAAAATTCTGGTTGCATTTTTTTTTATTATTATTATTTTTACTTTACAATATTGTATTGGTTTTGCCACACATCAACATGAATCCGCCACGGTTGAATCTTTTATTGAAATACATAGTGTTTTGTGGTGCCTATACCATAAATGCTTATGTTCCCTCCTGTCTGTGGGAGAGACTGATATTCTTTCTGTCCAAATTGATACATGCTCTTTAGGAGAGAGAATTGTGTGTGCAAACACATCCTTTACTAAGCCTTTACTTGAATCCAGTAAACTTAGACTGGCAGCTGTTGTTTTACTTACAATGCAAATTATTTATTTGCTGTATAAACCTTATGTAAAGATTATTTCCTACAATATGTCTTTCATGCCTGACTCTTCAGGTCATTTTTCATTTCTCTTTCTCCTTGGAAACATGAAGGGCATGTAATGATCTCTTGTACAAAGAAAATATAGTTAGTCTTGTTAGGTAGTTAGACTAGGAAGAAAGAGTCCAAAATAGTGGTAGCTAAAAGACAAAGAAGGGAAAAATCCCACAAAAATAGAACAAAGTAAAGTCCAAGGACCAGAATGAAAACTTCAGGTGAAGCAAACAGCCCTCCTGGCTAGCCCAGATTACACAGGGCAGGCTCAAAGGGAGGAGAAAAAACATATAAAGAGGAGCCAAAATTGAGACTCTTTTTCTCTTCTTTGCTCTTCTCTCTTCTCTTCGTGTCTATTGGGTTGGCCACCCTCATGCCCCAAGGATGTATTTTCCTTTGCTTGCCAAATAAAACAGAGCTGTAACACTGGTCTGTCCATTGCTTCAAATTTTTGCTGCGGCAAGAACCAAGGAAATTACATACTACTCTGACAGTCTTACACCTCTAGATGTGCTAATTATGGGAGAAAGCTGTCCTTTTTAAGATATTCTGATATCTACAGTCACAGAGTTTTCCATTCAAATATTCTGGCATATCTGTTCATTGCTCTTTAAAGTGAGAACCCCTACTTTTATAGACAAATTAACTTGTGTTTCTGATTCTTGTTTGATTACTTTTGTTTCTTTTATTCCTTTAAAGAAAAGGCAACTAAAACATATTATGTTTAATTATCTATTTAGTTCTTGGTGTGACTTTACAAATGTTTTTCTGCAGCAAGTTTTGTTAAACATATTTCTCAAAGTAGTGAATGAGATTTCATTTTATAAGTTGCTTCAGCAAAAACATATGTCAGTGTATGATATTGTCTTTAACAGTCATTAGGTAACTAATGGTAATGCACTTAAGATTTATATTTGTTTCAGTACAAAAAATATTAGTATCATTATTCATGATGCATATTTATTTTTCTGGAGGCTTACTCATTATGATTTTTTTGGGGGGGTAATTTTTAGCTCTTATATTCTTTCATTATTTCTTACAGAGAGGTCATAGATTACCTTCTATGAACTGGTCACTTATATCCTCTTACAAATAAAAATACATCCATCCATACTTGTTTCCAGTCTTTAACAAACTGAATAGCTAAGTATTTTAAAGCATCATCTCATATGAGTCCTATCATAGGCTTCCTTGCTTTCAACCACCTAATCCCAAAGTAATTGCCTACATGACCTGTTCCAAGAGATTCAGTATTCTGCAACAGACATCAGAGAAATAGTGACCTTGGACATACTACAAAATATACCTTACCATATATTAATTTTAATGTCTTTTATCTAAGTATATTTGCTTTACAACATTGTGTTAATTTTTCTGTACAGCAAAGTGATTCATTTATACATGTATGTCCATTCTTTTTCATATTTTTCCATTATGTTTTACCACAGGATATTGAATATGTATATTCAATATCTAAGTAGATTGAATAGTTCCTTGTGCTATAGAGTAGGACCTTGTTGTCTGTCCATTCTAGATATAATAGTTTTCATTCTCTAATCTCAAGCTCCCAATGCATCCCTCCCCTACCTTCATCCCCCTTGGCAACCATCAATCTGTTCTATATGTCTCTCATCAGATATTCTTGACTACCTTGTAAGCAATTAAAACACAAGGAATTTATCTTTGAATATATACTAACCAGTTAAAGGAGCTTCACCCATTATCAAAGTAGAATATTATGTTCATAATCTTACAGATTATACCTCTTAAACTGTGGGTCTCCATAAGACTTCTAAAAGTAGTCTGTAGAAGCAAACTATGAGCCAAATCTTTGGAATATGCATGAGGTAACCTGTATTTGGTAAAGGCCACTGAACAGGAGACTCTTAGAAGCCCAGAACTGTGTTTGTAACACACTCTTTACACACATTTCCGCTTTATAGTATCAGCTCTGTTTTTCCTCTGCCACCTTTAAGGCTACCTCTAAGGTGCCTCCTTACTACAGCTAATAACTTGCCTAGGTCTAGGTTTTACTAGGGACAAACTCTAACTCCGCTATGCCAAACTGTATCTAGTATATTCAATTTAGGTAATTTTGCATATGGTAATGCCTCAAAATACAAATGAACTACTTCAGATTGTATCTGCTCTAACTGTTCACGCATAAGAAAACAAAGAAGATCATATAAAGGTGTATCAGCCCTCCTTAGCTATAATGATAATCATTTGCACATAAAGGAAAATTATCCTTGTGATGAAATAGGTAAATAAATATTGTAGGGGTATAGCAGTGATTTTTTTTTTTCAAGACAACTGCCAGAGATAGCATAATTAGAACTCCACTAAAATTGGTTACATCACTTGCATGTTTTCTAATTTCTTTTCTTACGTGGGAATCATGTTTGTTCATTTTTTGTTTTTTTTTTCTCCAATGTGGGAACAAGGTTTGTTTTACTGTGGAATAAAGATTTAGACAGTTATAAATGTATGACTTCAGCTTTCTCAGAGGACAGTCTTCCTAAAGAGATGGGAGGGATAAAACTCTTATTAATAATCTAATACTTTTAAAGATTATTCTGCTCATTGGAATAAACAGTACAAGGTAGTAATCAACATTCAATCCTCACTTTACCTAATAAATAAGATAGCATATTTCCTAGTGAGACACCCTGCCCATTTAGTTGCTTACCTTAAGTAATTACAGATAAAAGAGTAGTATCTGATTTTCTTTCATCCAAGCAGCAGTTAAGTGTGCACTATTGCTAGACTTCATATACCAAAATGAATACCACAATTGACATGGAAAATCTATATCTGTACTAATGAAGAGGCAGCCTGGATAAACTTTATCTAATTTAAAGTAAAGAATGTATGCAATTAAAAGAAAATATAGACTTAGGGAGTCATTGGCATTTACCTTCTTGATCAAGCCTGAAAAATGTTATAATAATTTATTGTACTTGCATGTTTCATGATCCTTCGATATGTTATCCAGAGGCTTGATGCTTTGGTACAACAACTGTCCCTACATGATTCCATAAGTCAAAGAAAAAGACCAGAATGCAATCATGCTGATCAGTGTTCAGACTGACAATCAGACTTTCACAAACCTTTACCTTCCAGGAGCATCAGCAACACTCGGGAGGTTCTGGACACTTCCTCATAACATCTCCTGCTTTTGTGGCTTAGAAGGACAAAGTGGGGGAGTTAGGATAAAGAACTTCTGACTGAGGAGGGAAGGACTCTTTGTCCTTTGGATCTAATCATATCTAACCACTAGAGCTGTGTGTAAGGGGTTCTAAAGGATCCATGACAAGTTGGCATCAATAGGCAGGCTGTGAGAACCAGCCAGTTACAACTTATGCTTCTGAAAGTAAGCCAATCCATAAAGCATCACTCCAGTTTACATACCTTTGAAATCTTTAAAGTTTATATTTCCAAATACTTGTATACAGTCATCGGTCCACTTTGTTCAAACATTTCCTTTTGTGTCTTACAGCTCTCGCTTCATTCAGTTCAGTTCAGTTGCTCAGTCATGTCCGACTCTTTGCGACCCCATAAATTGCAGCACGCCAGGCCTCCCTGTCCATCACCAACTCCCAGAGTTCACTCAAACTCACGTCCATCAAGTCGGTGATGCCATCCAGCCGTCTCATCCTCTGTCGTCCCCTTCTCCTCCTGCCTCCCAATCCCTCCCAGCATCAGAGTCTTTTCCAATGAGTAAACTCTTTGCATCAGGTGGCCAAAGTATCGGAGTTTCAGCTGTAGCATCACCCCTTCCAAGAACACCCAGGACTGATCTCTTTAGAATGGACTGGTTGGATCTCCTTGCAGTCCAAGGGACTCTCAAGAGTCTTTTCCAACACCACAGTTTAAAAGCATCAATTCCTTGGCACTCAGCTTTCTTCACAGTCCAACTCTCACATCCATACATGACTACTGGAAAAAACATAGCCTTGACAAGACAGACCTTTGTTGGCAATGTAATGTCTCTGCTTTTGAATATTCTATCTAGGTTGGTCATAACTTTCCTTCCAAGGAGTAAGCGTCTTTTAATTTCATGGCTGCAGTCACCATTTGCAGTGATTTTGGAGCCCCAGAAAATAAAGTCTGACATTGTTTCCACTGTTTCCCCATCTATTTCCCATGAAGTGATAGGACCAGATGCCATGATCTTCATTTTCTGAATGTTGCGATTTAAGCCAACTTTTTCACTCTCCACTTTCACTTTCATCAAGAGGTTTTTTAGTTCCTCTTCACTTTCTGCCATAAGGGTGGTGTCATCTGCATATCTGAGGGTATTGATATTTCTCCTGGCAATCTTGATTCCAGCTTGTGCTTCTTCCAGCCCAGGGTTTCTCATGATATACTCTACATATAAGTTAAATAAGCTGGGTGACAATATACAGCCTTGATATACTCCTTTTCCTATTTGGAACCAGACTGTTGTTCCATGTCCCTTCATTATTAATTAATAAATTCAACTTTCCTTTTTCCCTTCCTGTGTTCCTTCTTTCCTTCTTCCTTTTTCTCATTCCTAATGTGATAAAATAAATAAAACATCTTTATTTATCATCCATATTTAATTATACAACTTAGTTAATTTCACTTTGTAGCCCCAACATACAAAGGTGAAAGTACATATTACCTATTCCTCTATTTTATACCCTATATTTGTACTGATATATAAGTGATACAAAATTTAACTGTTACACAGTGTAAGCATGTATGATATTTTGTTTCACTTTCATAAATCAGACAAGAAAGAGCTGTAAATCAGTAATCTTATAAATGTCAAAGTCATCAGTACAGACAATACAAAAGTAAGGTTGTGTTTCATTTTGTCATCATTGGATACTAGAAATTTAGAGAAAATGTTGAGAAAGAAAGGACAAATTCATCATGGTCTTGATCTGTTTTAACATCTGATTGATATCTCATTAATATCTATTTCTTCCATTTCCAGATTTTCTCAAATAATTTATGTTTTCTCCTTAAATGATGGTATTTATCACAGATAATGTATGTAAGCAGCGGAGAAATGCTTTAGGGGGCGTATAGGGTTTGGGAGAAGAAAGAGTATCTGGCAAGGCATTGTTCATGTAATTTGTTTGCTAGCTGAAGTATATCAAAGGAAATAGAATTTCATGATCTTACTCTAGAGAGATGCCAGCTACTAGGGAAGAAAACACTTAAGGGCTTTAGCAAAACTCACAGTATAGGTCAGTTCAGTGCAAATCATAAAACACAAAGGTTGATTTTAATCCACTTTGCTTACTTGGAAGGAAGCTTTAAGTCCTTCAAATTCAGAGAGGCTCATATATTTAGAGCTAGTTAAAATCCTATTAAACCAAAGAGGGATTATGTAGATTAATACAAGGGGGTTATTTTGTTGTTTGTTTTAATATAACATTCTCTGAACCATTCTTGATTATTGGAGTCTTCCAACTGAGTCTTTTTGAAACTGATATTCATACAATCCTAATAAATGAAGGAGATTGCTAGTTAATAATTTTTAGTGGCAAATTTTACCAGGAATGATATCATTAAAAATATTTTGCTTGTAGCAATATGTGATAGAACATATTAAGATTAAAAATTAAGCATGCAGAAATGGCAGCATAAGCAAGGGCCACCAGAGCACTGCATTTACATGGGATAGGAAATTTTGCCAGGTTTGTTCAAACTTCTTGATTTTGTTGCTGTAGTTCCCCACACCCCTACCCCATTTTATCAAGATAGATAAATAGATAGGTAAGTAGAGACATAGACAGACAGACATAGATGTTTGAAGCAGACATTTATCTCTGTCCATCTATACACTTTATCTCTTAATTCTTTGGATAAACTTCAAAACTTCCATTAATGACATATTGACAGCTCTTAAAGAGACTTTTAGTTCTTCAAAAATTTATATGACTTAATCTTTAGAATAGGATGAGTGAGTGAGTGAAGTTGCTCAGTCATGTCTGACTCTTTGCGACCCCATGGACTGTAGCCTACAAGGCTCCAGTGTCCATGGAATTTTCCAGGCAAGAGTACTGGAGTGGGTTGCCATTTCCTTCTCCAGGGGATCTTCCTGATCCAGGGATCGAACCCGGGTCTCCCACACTGCAGGCAGACGCTTTACCATCTGAGCCACCAGGGAAGTCAGAACAGGATAATGGCTAATAAATGCAGGATATATACATATGTATGTAGTTGACCCTTGAACAATATAATTGACCCTTGAACAAGTGAGGATTAGGGGCACAGTGCTGTTGAAAATCCACTTAAATTTTTCCTGTTTGATTTCAGTATCCAGGTTTCCACATCCCCACATTCAACCAGCTGTTGATTGTACAATATGTAATATTTACTACTGAAAAATATCTGCATTTAAGCTGACTTTGGCAGTTCAAACCTGGGTTGTTCAGGGGCCACCTGTGTAAAGATTTTTCACCTAATATTTCTTTAAATCTAAGTTACTTAAAATATAAAATATAAAATTAGTATTTTGATTCTTTTTATCATATTTAAATAGACTGATGCTGTTTAGTCACTAAGCTGTGTCTGACTCTTTGCAACCCCATGGACTGCATAACACCAGGCTCCTCTGTCCTCAACTATTTCCTAGAGTTTTCTCAAATGTGTGTCCCTTGAGTCAGTAATACTACAAATGAGATGCTGCCTATATGAGAGGATGCTCATCCTCTGCCACCTTTTTCTCCTTTTGCCTTCAGTTTTCCCCAGAATCAGGGTCTTTTCCAGTGAGTTGGCTCTTTTAACCAGGTGGCCAAAGTACTGGAGCTTCAGCTTCAATATAGTTAGATTTCATCTATTTATTTAATTACTGCTTATGATTTCATGACATGTTTCAGGGATGGCGCTATATATTAGAATAGACAAGGACTCTCCCCTAGGGCCATCTACTGAGGGAAATCAGTCCTTAGTTTCTTTATGTATGTCCAGCCCCTAATTTATGTAATAAAGATGCAGAAGTCCAGTCAGGTAGAAGTGTCCGTACTGACATAGACACAGTGTAGAAAATAATCAGAGAAGCATAAATGTATAGATAAAAGCCTAAATTGTCCATACCATTAAATATTTAAATTAAGTATTTAAAAGCAAGCAAGGCTCTTCTCTTAATTCCATTCCTGGTTTGTATCATTCCTGAAGAGGAACATGATTAAAGGCTTATTTTAAACTATCTCCAAAAAAAAAAACCAGTTATTTTAAAAATACACTGGGTAGGCCAAATGGGGAAAAATGGTACAAAGAAATACCTTAGAGGACAGTTTTGTTGTACAACATTTGGCTTTAAATAAATGCATGGACCTGCTACTGAAAATGTATTACATATGTCAAACGAACAGTAATTAAACTGCTCCCTCTAAGCTTTTTTGATAGGCCATTTTCAGAATGAATGGCTGAGGCTGAGAAAGGGCACTTGGCATTTAAAATCCCTACCTTCAGGATATTATTCTCCCTGATATTCCCATTCAACGTGATTTCTTTTTTCACTCTCATGACAACTTGGAAGAAAGTTTTCTGCTACTTAGCAAAAGATGACTTTAGAGCCACATAGAAATTGTAAAATGTTCTTATAGTATATGTAATTTGGTCATTAAAGTAAAATGATTAATGATGAGGATATGTATAAATACTAAAGAAGAATGACAGATTGAGCAGGTTGTCATGGCAAGTTTTAAAGATCGGCTAATGGAAATTAATATATATCACAATGGTTATTACAAAACAGTTTAAAATTATTACCTGTTTATAGTTGTTTAGCATATGTACCATATAGATATGCATATATACAGACCCATATACACACATAAACACACACATATATATAGTTTCTGATCATGACCTCTAATTTCTTCTTAAGGATAAGGAATTCATGAGCTAAATCCTTACTAATGGTTAAAAGAAAATAATAAAAGTTGAACCATTTTTATTTAGAAGTAATTGTCAATAACTTTCAAAATCTTGTTTATAAAAATAAATTTAATTGATATTTTCTACATACTCTGTAAGTTTCTCTTCACTGTGTTTCAGCACACATCATAGAGTGTATACCTTACACACTGACTTACTGCCCGAAAGGTAACATTTTTGTAACGTGTGTGCTAATACTTCTTTCTTCACCCAAATCTAGCAGCAATAGCTGGAGAAGGAAAGGAAGCCATCTCATTCAGAACTAAGTACTAAACTTCATCATTTCAACTATATATACCCCATCTCATTCATTTTCCCATCCTTTTAAGAATTTTCTGCAATTTATTGTGATCCACATAGTAAAAGGCTTTAGCATAGTCAGTGAAGCAGAAGAGGATATTTTTCGTGAAATCCTATACTTTCTCCATGATCCCATGAATGTAGGCAATCTGATTGCTGATTCCTCTGCTTTTTCTAAACCCAGCGTCTGAATCTGGAAGTTCTTGGTTCATATACTGTTGAAGCCTAGCTTGAAGGATTTTGAGCAGTACCTTGCTAGCATGGGAAATGATCACAATGGTACACTAATTGAAACAGTTTTTGACATTGCTCTTCTTTGAGACTGGAATGAAAACTGACTTTTTTTCAGTATTGTGGCCACTGATGAGTTTTCCAAATTTGCTGACATACTGAGTGCAGCATCATCTTTTAGGATTTGAAATAGGTCAGCTGGAATTGTGTCATCTCCTCTAGCTTTGTTTATAGTAATGTTTTCTAAGGCTCACTGAATGTCTGGCTCTAGGTGAGTGACTATATAATTGTGGTTATCTGGATCATTAAGACCTTTTTTGTATAGTTCTCTGTGTTTTCTTGCCACCTCTTCTTTATTTCTTCTACTTCTATTAGGTCTTCACTGTTTCTGTCCTTTACCATGCTCATCTTTACATGAAATATTCCCTTGAGAGCTCCAATTTTCTTGAAGAAATCCCTAATCTTACCCATTGTGTTATTTTCTTCTGTTTCTTTTCATTGTTGGACTTCCCTGGTGGCTCAGATGGTAAAGCGTCTATCTACAATAATGTAGACCCGAGTTCGATCTCTGTGTTGGAAAGATGCCCTGGAGAAGAAAATGGCAATCCACTCCAGGACTATTGCCTGGAAAATCCCATGGACAGAGGAGCCTGGTAGGCTACAGTCCATGGGGTCTCAGAGTCGGACACGACTGAGCGACTTCACTGTCTTTCACTTTATCTTTCCTTGCTGTTTTCTGGAACTCTGCATTCACTTGGATATATCTTTCCCTTTCTGCTTTGCTTTTCCTTCTCTTCTTTCCTCAGCAATGTGTAAAGCCTCCTGAGTCAACCACTTTCCTTCTTGCATTTCTTTTTCTTTGGGTTATTTTTAGCTACTACCTCCTGTACAATGTTAGTAGCTTCCATCTGTAGTTTTCAGGCACTCTGTCTGCCAATTCTAACCCCTTGAATGTATTCATCACCTCCACTGTATAATCATAAGGAATTTGATTTTGATCATACCTGAGTGGTCTAGTGGTTTTCCCTATTTTCTTTATTTTAAGCCTGAATTTTGCGATAAGGAGCTCATGATATGAGCCATAGTCAGCTCCAGACTTTGTATTTGCTGACAGTATATAGCTTCTCTATCTTTGGCTGCAAAGAACATAATTAGTCTGATTTCAGTATTGCCTATCTGGTGATGTCCATGTATAGAGTTGTCTCTTGTGTTTTTGGAAAATGTTGTTTGCTATAACCAATGCATTCTCTTGTCAAAACTCTGTTAGCCTTTGCCTTGATTAATTTTGTACTACAAATTTGCCTGCTGTTCCTAGTATCTCTTGACTTCCTACTTTTGCATTCCAATCCTCTGTGTTGAAAAGGACATCTTTTATTGGTGTTCATAGAACCAGTCAGCCCTAGCTTCTTTAGCATCATCAGTTGGGGCATAGACTTGGACTATTGTAATGTTGAATGGTTGCCTTGGAAACAAAAAGAGATCATTCTGTAACTTTTAGATTGCAACCAAGTACTGCATTTGAGACTGCTTTGTTGACTATGAGGGCAACTCCATTTCTTCTAAAGAATTTTTACCCACAGCAGTAAACATAATGGTGATCTGAATTAAATTCACTCATTCCCATCCATTTTAGTTCAGTGATTCCTAATATGTCGATGTTCAATCTTGCCATGTCCTGCTTGATCGTATCCAATTTACCTTGATTCATGAACCTAACATTCCAGATTCCTATGCAATATTGTGCTTTTCATCATCAGACTTTAGTTTCACTACTAGATACATCCACAGCTGAGCTTTGTTCACATTTATTCATTTTAAAATTATACAAATATTTCTTAACCTATTATGTGCTAATCACTTTTCTTCTCATTAAGGAAACAAAAATAATTAATGACCTCTGACCTCAATGCAGTAAAAAATAATAATAATAATGAGAAATAGAGAAACTTGAGTATATTGTAGAAAACAAGGTGAAAATAAAGCAATAGAAAAAAGCTCCTAATAAATTAGCAGTGAAGAGAGGGTGTGAATTTCTGCAAAAGACTTAGGAAGCTTACATTTGGACTGAAGCTTAATAGATACTTGGTGAGTATAAATATATAAAGAAAAGGGTAAGAAGCACCATTTCTCAGAAAAGAAGGAAGGAGTAAAAGAAAGGAGCCCCCTCCCAAAATACGTGTACCACTCCATGAATATTTTAGGGGATGATGAATTGATAGTGAGAAGTAAACCTCTTGGTAATTGTCAAATATCTCTATGTGTGCTATTTCTTGAAATTCCATTTAAAACCAATACAATTGACTTAATTTTGACAATTCTCAGTTTCTAAGTTTACATGTCTTCATGCAACAAATTCTTCTGCCATACTATATCATAAAATACATGATATTCTAGAAGATATACTAGCTGAAGTTATAGGTGATATTAACTGTACTTTTCTAAAACTATCACCCTGATTTGTAGTGTGGAAAAGCTTGATTTAACAGACATTAATAAAAACATTATTTTAACATAAGATTTTTTAAAAGAAATATCTATCTATTATGGATAAACACATGGAAGGGCCATTTGGTTGTTGTAGAGTCTCTAGATGACTATAGATGACTTTATATTTTAAGAACCAAGTTATTAAGTTATGAACTAGTACAGCCAAAACTAAAAAAGACAGCCTGGTTCCAAAATCCATGTTATCTTTTGTTACTCAAATTGCATTACCTTAAGCCTAGAAGAGGTTGTTTTTTTTTCCAATTAATATGTTTGTGAGTAAGTGAGGGTGGTAGGAAGAGAAGTTTCCCACAATGAAATAATATGCAGTGTCACAATATATAAAGCAGACAAAATTGGTGTTTGATCCTTGAAACAAAATTGTAAACTGTTTTCATTGAATCATGACATAATCTTTATTGCCTATGACAAAGACTCTGAAATTCACAATCAGGGGGATATATCATACATATATTTGATTCACTTCGTTGTACAGCTGAAGAAATTGACATAACACTGTAAGGCAACTATACCGGAGAGTTGGACTGTGAAGAAAGCTGAGCACCGAAGAATTGATGCTTTTGAACTGTGGTGTTGGAGAAGACTCTTGAGGGTCCCTTGGACTGCAAGGAGATCCAAACAGTCCATTCTGAAGGAGATCAGCCCTGGGATTTCTTTGGAAGGAATGATGCTAAAGCTGAAACTCCAGTACTTTGGCCACCTCATGCGAAGAGTTGACTCATTGGAAACGACTCTGATGCTGGTAGGGATTGGGGGCAGGAGGAGAAGGGGACGACAGAGGATGAGATGGTTGGATGGCATCACCAACTCGATGGACGTAAGTCTGAGTGAACGCCGATAGTTGGTGACAGACAGGGAGGCTTGGCGTGCTGCAATTCATGGGGTCGCAAAGAGTCAGACACGACTGAGCTACTGAACTGAACTGAACTGATTGTCATCATTGTTTTAAAATTTTTAGAAGATATTACCACAGAAAATGTAACATTTAATTACTGTTTTTTAATAATTGAGTCTCAGTGGTAAAGAATCTGCCTGCCAGAGCAGGAAACATGAGTTCAATCCCTGGGTCAGGAAGCTCCCCTGGAGAAGGAAATGGTAACACACTCGATTATTCTTACCTGGGAAACCCCCTGGACAAAGGAGCCCAGTAGGCTACATTCCATGGTGTTGCAGGAGTCACACATGACTCTGATTAAACAGCAGCGTAGCAAATAAAACAATATACACGCAATGTTAGTCTAGAAAGTACTTTGTTAAACAATAATGACTTAAATGTTATGTTCCAGTAATTATCAGCTACAACTGATTTAATGAAAAAGTGTTACAATTATTAATACTTTATATTTTAAACTATCAAATCATTTATAGTATGCATCCTATTTCTTTGCTTATGTAGGGCAGTGATTCTATTTCTGCCCTTACTTATCAAAAAATATGTTATTTATCACAACATATCATAATTTGGCTCATTATTTTGTGGGGAATGTTTCCTAAAATTTTATGGTTTTTAATAATCAATTGATTTTTAATGCAAGGACAATGTTCATTATTCAACCTTAGAATTAAATATGTAAACATAAGACTATGTAGCTAAAACTCCCCCAATAAGCTGAAATACTTCAACAGTGGTTACTGATTTTAATATAAATATTTTAACATGTAGTCATAAAATTTTAATATGCAGTAATACCCACTTACCCCAGTAACTTTATGTAGCAGGCAGTTGTTGAAAGATGCTTTAAAAAGGAGAGAACAGGTTATAATTATTGACTTCTGGTGATTTATAATTAGAGATACTGAAAATGGAATTTATTTGGAAATCACTTATATATTAATCTACATTGTAGATTTTTAATAGGATGCTTA
>SJYQ01004058.1:195413-212788 GCA_006410935.1 Redunca redunca
TGATTGAATAGTGTTACTTTCTCTAAACATGCCAACTCCATGAACACAAAGTACAAAACTTTTCTATTTTTATTTTTCTTGTGTTAATAGGGCATTATTTTACAAAGAGTTAGGAAATTACTCAGAATTGAAGAAAAGTATTAAAATAACTATTTTTAAATGTTATAACTGTTCATATAATACATTTTTAGTATCTCAGCAATGTATTATTAAATTTCAAGTGGACAAAATACTTTTTAATTATAAATTTGTGAATGCCAATAAGAGAGAACTGTCATAACCAAACATAGTGCTTTTAAAATTAACAATTCATCTGTTAGAAGGTATGCAATATATTGCACTATTAATTTATTTTGGCTTTACGCATTCATCCTATTTTCACAAAGGATGTATGCCTTTAGGCAATACCAATTTCCTTTTTCATGATATTCATTAAGTTATTCAAAGTTCCCACTGTTTGCTAGACAGGGATTTCTTCAAGGCACAAAATCTATTTAACCCTATTCCTAATACAGTGTTGGAAACATAGAAGACAATTTAACTAAGTAAACATTTTTGAAATAAATATACTTAGAATGATCTGAAACAACCTGTGGTTCCTACTTTTCTAGTAAGAGCCAATGAACTACTGCAACTTCCAGAGTAAATAACCCATTGGCTCTTCTGGTACATATGAATTGCCCTACAGTCCTTTATGACATGATATTATTGATTTTTTTGATGAGAAAATTGTGTATACAATGTCTCAGATTTCTTACCTTCAATTTGCATCAGAACTTTAATGAGTTGAAAGCCCTTTTGTCCTATGGCAAAAACCAGTCTTGGTCAATGTAGACTTGTTTTTGCTTTAAAACAGAAGATACTTAGAAAAAAATATATTTGTTTTTTTAAGATTTACTTTTATCTCATTTTCAACTTTATCTTCTAGTCAGAGAATGATTGCAGAGTACGTTTTTAATTGGGCCTAATTTATTGCCTATTTTGTAACACAAATAATGTTATTTGTTTTAAAATAATATTCTGTTCAGTTCAGTCACTCAGTCATGTCTGACTCATTGCTACCACATGAATCGCAGCAAGCCAGTCCTCCCAGTCAATCACCAACTCCCAGAGTTCACTCAAACTCATGTCCATCGAGTTGGTGATGCCATCCAGCCATCTCATCCTCTATCATCCCCTTTTCCTCCTGCCCCAAATCCCTCCCAGAATCAGAGTCTTTTCCATTGAGCCAACTCTTCACTTGAGGTGGCCAAAGTACTGGAGTTTCAGCTTTAGCATCAGTCCTTCCAATGAACACCCAGGACTGATCTCCTTTAGAATGGACTGGTTGGATCTCTTTGAAGTCCAAGGGACTCTCAACAGTCTTCTCCAACACCACAGTTCAAAAGCATCAATTCTTCAGCGCTCAGCTTTCTTCATAGTCCAACTCTCACATCCGTACATGACCACTGGAAAAACCATAGCCTTGACAAGATGGACCTTTGATGGCAAAGTAATATCTCTGCTTTTGAATATTCTATCTAGGTTGGTCATAACTTTCCTTCCAAGGAGCAAGCGTCTTTTAATTTCATGGCTGCAGTCACTATCTGCAGTGATTTTGGAGCCCAAAAAAATTAAGTCTGACACTGTTCACTGTTTCCCCATCTATTTCCCATGAAGTGATGAGACCAGATGCCATGATCTTTGTTTTCTGAATGTTGAACTTTAAGCCAACTTTTTCACTCTCCTCTTTCACTTTCATCAAGAGGCTTTTTAGTTTCTCTTCACTTCCTGCCATAAGAGTGGTGTCATCTGCATATCTGAGGTTATTGATATTTCTCCCGGAAATCTGGATTCCAGCTTGTGCTTCTTCCAGCCAAGCGTTTCTCATGATGTACACTGCATATAAGTTAAATAAGCAGGGTGACAATATACAGCCTTGACATACTCCTTTTCCTATTTGGAACCAGTGTGTTGTTCCATGTCCAGTTCCAACTGTTGCTTCCTGACCTGCATATAGGTTTCTCAAGAGGCAGGTCAGGTGATCTGGTATTCCAAGGAGTTGCAGCTGCGAGGGCACAGAGGGCCGAGAGGAGCTACTCCATGTTCAAGGTCAGGAAGGGCAGCCGTGAGGAGATATCCCTCATCCAAGATAAGGAACAGTGGCTGCACTTTGCTGGAGCAGCTGTGAAGAGATACCCCATGTCCAGGTTAAGAGAAACCCAAGTAAGATGGTAGGTATTGCAAGAGAGCATCAGAGGGCAGACACACTGAAACCATAATCACAGAAACCTAGCGAATCTAATCACACAGACCATAGCCTTGTCTAACTCAATGAAACTAAGCCATGCCATGGGGGGCCACCCAAGATGGGTGGGTCATGGTGGAGAGGTCTGACAGAATGTGGTCCACTGGAGAAGGGAATGGCAAACCATTTCAGTATTCTTGCCTTGAGAACCCCATGAACAGTATGAAAAGGCAAAATGATAGGATACTGAAAGAGGAACTCCCTAGGTCAGTATATGCCCAATATGCTACTGGAGATCTTGGGGAAAAAACTCCAGAAAGAATGAAGGGATGGAGCCAAAGCAAAAACAATACCCAGTTGTGGATGTGGCTGGTGAAAGAAGCAAGGTCTGATGCTGTAAAGAGCAATATTGCATAGGAACCTGGAATGTCAGTTCCATGAATCAAGGCAAATTGGAAGTGGTCAAACAGGAGATGGCAAGAGTGAATGTTGACATTCTAATGATCAGCAAACTAAAATGGACTGTAATGGGTGATTTTAACTCAGATGAACATTATATCTACCTCTGTTAGCCAGAATCCCTTAGAAGAAATGGAGTAGTATTCATGGTCAGCAAAAGAGTCCAAAATGCAGTACTTGGATGCAATCTCAAAAATGACAGAAATATCTCTGTTTGTTTCCAAGGCAAACCATTCAATATCATGGTAATCCAAGCCTATGCCCCAACCAGTAACTCTGAAGAAGCTGAAGTTGAATGGTTCTATAAAGACCTATAAGACCTTTTAGAACTAGCACCCAAAAAAGATGTTCTTTTCATTATAAGGGACTGGAATGCAAAAGTAGGAAGTCAAGAAACACCTGGAGTAACAGGCAAATTTGGCCTTAGAGTTCAGAATGCAGTAGGGCAAAGGCTAATAGAGTTTTGCCAAGAGAACACACTGGTCATAGCAAATATCCTCTTCCAACAACACAAGAGAAGACTCTACTCATGGACATCACCAGATGGTCAACACTGAAATCAGATTGATTATTTTCTTAGCAGCCAAAGATGGAGAAGCTCTATACAGTCAACAAAAACAAGACCAGGAGCTGACTGTGGCTCAGATCATGAACTCCTTATTGCCAAATTCAGACTTAAATTGAAGAAAGTAAGGAAAACCACCAGACCATTCAGGTATGACCTAAATCAAATATTCTGTTACTGCCACACAAAAGCTGTTTATCTCAGCAGTTAATACTACATATTTAATTGGATAATAGTATGTTGATTCTTATTTATATTATAAAATATTTGTTTTTTTTTCTTATTTGATCCACAAATATCAAGA
This sequence comes from Redunca redunca, assembly GCA_006410935.1. Lineage (NCBI taxonomy): Eukaryota > Metazoa > Chordata > Mammalia > Artiodactyla > Bovidae > Redunca > Redunca redunca. The sequence goes on from SJYQ01004058.1 coordinate 198,969, forward strand.
ATACCAGTTTAACATTTCCATCTAAGTAAATGTTCTTGCCCACTTACCTCTCTCTCTAATGGTACTTTTCTGAAGCTAAATTACTTAGTTTGTTAGAGGTTCAAAACCACTGAAGATCCCTTTGGCTTCATTTTATCTTGCAATTTCACCAACATTCTTTCACTGTTTGCCTTTTGTACTATCTTCTAAATCCTAACAATTCATTAGGATCAATTAGGAATTGGAAATAAGAAATGCTTGGAAGCCTGTTTTATCCCAGATTAAGCCTAATAGCTCAGATGGTAAAGACTCTGCCTTTAATTCAGGTCAGGTTTCAGTCCCTGGGTGGGGAATATCACCTGGAGAAGAGAATGGGAGCCCACTTCTGTAATATTGCCTGGGAGACCCCATAAACAGAGGAGCCTGGCAGTTTACAGTCCATGGGGTCCCAAAGGGTTGGACATCGGTGAGCACCTAACACACACAAGGCCAATTAGTGTTTCTGGGAAAAGGGTCAGAGATTGCCTTGTTTTCAAAGTTTCAGAGATAAATCTAATATTTAGTATGGTGAGATTCACTGTCCTAATCATGCTTTTCCACTTCTTATAGCGCATTTTGTTTAATTGTGTCTTTTACAAAGAGATTTTAGATCTTATCATAGGATATTTTCTATTTTATTGTGGAGGCAAATTTGTTAAGTTTGGAAATACTAATTGCATTTGAGTTAAAAAAATTGTTTTGTATTTTGTTTTTATGTTTTTTTTCACTTTTAATTTATCCTTTCATACTTTTAAGAATGAAATGCAATTCTAAACACAAGTAGGCACAATAATGATTTGGTGATCCTGTCAAGTTCCTTTACTGGACCCCAGTGCCTGAGAATTTTCTCTAGTAGGTCTCAGACCTGTAACTTATCAAACAACTGATAAAGATGCCAATCAAATATGACCCACATTAGTGAAAGAGATATAATATCCCTCATCTTGTTTAATCAGAACTCCAAACTTGTGGCGCTTAGTTCTGAAAGACGTCTCAAAGGGGAGGAACTGCTGCCCAGAAAGCTGCTCTATCCACCCTTGCCATCCTTAATTCTGGCTCTCAGTTACCTTCACGCTGTGAACACCGCTCAGGAGCTCTCTGGATCCAGTTGTTTCTCTTAGAGAAATTTAGAACATTGGAGCAATCATCATAATTTATTAAACATTTAAAAAGAACACAAAGGACATGCACACAGGAGATATAAAGCTGTAGGAGAAGTGGTAACATGCTTTTCATCCCGTGCTTGACCTTTGCTTTCACCGACCCAGCCCACCAGACTCTGAGGATTCCATCATATGTATATGTAGGTCACAGCTATTCCTGCTGCTGCTGCTAAGTCACTTCGGTTGTGTCTGACTCTGTGCAACCCCCTAGATGGGAGCCCACCAGGCTCCCTCGTCCCTGGGATTCTCCAGGCAAGAACACTGGAGTGGGTTGCCATTTCCTTCTCTGAGGCATGAAAGTGAAAAGTGAAAGTGAAGTCATTCAGTCATGTCCAACTCTTTGTGACGCCATGGACTGCAGCCCACCAGGCTCCTCCATCCATGGTATTTTCCAGGCAATAGTACTGGAGTGGGTTGCCATTGCCTTCTCCCATCTATTCCTAGGCTTTTCTAAATATCTTCATTTTGAGAAGCAAGATTTCTAGCACAGTGGCCTTCATGGAGAATGTGCTGGGTAAGGAGTGAACTACCCCAGAGTAAATCCTCTGTCAACAACACTTCCTTCCCATATCCTATTATTTTTAATAGGTTTCTCTGTTTATACTCTATATACTTCCAGAATTATGTGTTCAGCATTTTCTAGTTAAAATGGTATTACATTTGTACTTTATAGAACTAAAATGCTCCTATTTTAACTGAAATTCACATGTGGTCTTCAGTTACAAAATCGGAAATATTTTCTCCAGTTCATTTCTCTAGTCCACTTTTTCTCTAGTCCATTATATTAAACATTATCAATGGATAGAGAGACTTATACCTTGGTCCTACCATTAAGAAGTTGATTAGGTAGGTGCCAGGTATACAGTCATGAAAAATAAAGCAATTTTTCTTTTGATGTGTTTAAAATCTAAATAAACCAATTACTATTAAACTACAAATTATGTAAGCCTAAAGTACAGGATTTTAGAAAAGAAATAAACTTTACATTTGGCTAAGGACAGTTAGACAGACAGTTCAGATGCTCAGTTGTGTCCAACTCTTTGTGAGCCCATGGACTGCAGCACGCCAGGCCTCCCTATCCATCACCAATCCCTGGAGTTTACTTAAACTCATGTCCATTGAGTCAGTGATACCATCCAACCATCTCATCCTCTGTCATCCCCTTCTCCTCCTTCTGTCAATCTTTCCCAGCATGAGAGTCTTTTCCAGTGAGTCAGCTCTTCGCATCAGGTGGCCAAAGTATTGGAGTTACAGCGTCAGTCCTTCCAATGAATATTCAAGACTTATTTCCTTTGGGATAGGCTGGTTGTATCTTCTTGCAGTCCAAGGGACTCTCAAGAGTCTCTTCCATCACCAAAGTTCAAAAGCATCAATAAGTGATGGTTAAATACAGCATAGAAAAAACCTGGCTGAGGAAGTGCTCTTTAAAATATATCAGAGGATGCTCAGTTTGCCAGCACATATGCTAAAATTGGAATGATACAAAAAGGATTAGCATGACCCCTGCGTAAGAATAAGACACACATCTGTGAAGCATTCCCCATTTTTGACATATGTACCCCAATGTTCATTGCAGTTCTGTTTACAATAACAAGGACATAGAAACAACCTAGATATCCATGGACAGAGGAATGGATAAAGAAGATGTGGTATATATATATATATATATATATATGTATATATACACACACACACATATACATACAATGGAATATTACTCAACCATAAAAGAAACACATTTGATTCAGTTCTAGTGAGATGGATGAAACTCGAGCCTGTTACACAGAGTGAAGTTAGAAATAGAAAAACAAATATCATCTATTAATGCATATATATTAGTGTTGTTGTTCAGTTGCTAAGTTATGACCAACACTTTGTGACCCCATAGACTGTAGCACTCCGGGCTTCCCTGTCCTTCACTATCTTCCTGAGTTTGCTAAAATCCATATCTATTGAGCCACTGGTGCTATCTAACCATCTTATCCTCTGCTGCCTGCTTCTCCTTTTGCTTTCAGTCTTTCCCAAACTATGAGTCTGCTGTTTGCACCAGATGGCCAAAATATTAGAGCTTCAATTTCATTATTAGTCCTTATAATGAATATTCAAGATTGATTTCAAGATTTACCTGTTTGATTGCTTTGCAGTCTAAGGAACTCTCGAGTCTTCTCCAGCACCACGATTAGAAATCATGAATTCTTTAGTGCTCAGCCTTCTTTATGGTCCAACTCTCACATTCGTACATGACTATTGGATAAATCTTAGGACAGCAAAGATGATAAGCCCTCTTGTCTTACCTATCTACTCTTAGAGTCTACATTTGCATTCATATACTTATAAGCGCTGATCCTCAAAGTTGTTATGATCCCTCGCTCCCCTGTAGCACAAAAGGAGTGTATTATTTATCCCAGACTTCTCAGTTGTACCTGGAGGCAGCCCCTCCTCCTCATTTACTACCTCGACCCAATCATTCCACATTCTAAAAGCAACCCAATTTTTCTAGAAATTTGCTCAAGAAAATTCCAGGCCAGCATTGCATGAGCTTTTGATATCTGCTCCTGATCTCCTCAGGTTGGTTGCAATCTGGGATTGACTACAGTTCAGGCAGCTCCCACTTTCTCCCTACTAGCTTCCTCAGTATTCTGTGAGTTGAAAGATCTCTCTTTTCAGGGAAGTGGCCATAGAAGAATTTTCTCACTGCTAAATAGACTCAAGGGGAAGCTTAGACAAGGTTTCATGACCATTGTTATGGCCAGATCCCCATAAACGCACAGTATAAATAAGACCAGTGTGCCTGCTCCTTAAACACAGTGTAAAGACCACCACCTTCACCCTCCACATCCCTGTACCACCATCAGCCCTTTCTCCACTGTCTGTGTCATCAGGCTTCAGTGGTGACCTTCTTTGGGGATGTGGGACCAGCAAGGATAAAGCAAGCACAGTATTCCTAAAAAGAGAAAAAAAGAACCTGACATTTTTTATTATTAATGAAAAATACACTCCTTTCTAATTTGAGGTACATTGATTTATAATTTTGAGATACTTGTGTTAGTACTATGTAACCAAAATGTGGTATCTTTTTTTCTTATTAAAATTTCTTGTAAAATAATAATGACAAAATGACTTTGGAAATTAGAGGAAGTGTTTGCACTGCTGTTAATTTTCAAGAGAGAATCTTATTAAATAGAGTCCTTGATGAAAGTGCATGCCAGAGGGATATTGATTTTTTCTGTTAATTATGTCCACTACAAGCAGAGTGTCCATGACTATTTCTCTTCATTCTTTGAAATATGTGTGCACATGTGTATATATAGTAATATGTGTGTGTATATGTACATACTGTGCTGTCTCAAAGAATGGAAATGTTATTTTCACAACTAATATTGAAATTAATCTTTGTTGCAATTCTTAATTTGTAGGAATTGTGGGGGTCAGTGCTGGTATTATACCTTAACAGTTTTCTTTTTTGCCTTTCTTTCAATAAATAGAAAAAAAAACTGTAGTAGTCACAATTTGTTATGAAAATTATTGAAAAAAACTGATTAAAATAAATTTCCTATAAAACTAGAAAACCCAATAAATGAATACCTTCATTTTTCCTGCCAAGTTACACACAGTAAAAAATCTGCCTGCAGTGCTGGAGACCTACCTTCAATCCCTAGGTTAGGAAGATCCCCTGGAGAAGGGAATGACTATCCACTCCAGTATTCTTGTCTAGAGAATTCCATGGACTGAAGAAGTGGTGGGCTATAGTCCATGGGGTTGCAAAGAGTCAGATACAACTGAACAACTAAAACCTTCACTAAGATATAATAATTTTTACATGAAAACAGAATTTGTAATCATGTATATTAGATAAAGAGAGCCTCAGTATATTCTATTGGGTGGTCATCATCCATGTTTAATAAAACATGTTCATTACTGAGTTGGCCTAATGATAAAATGATCAAATGATTCAAGAAAGATGAGATAATTCTAACAATATCATATTTGACAGAAAAGGAGTCACATTATCCATCTTACATCCAAAGAAAACCAAATGATCTTAGCAAAGTCAGAATAGTGGCTACAAAATATATTATTTCAACTATATGACATTCTGGAGAAGGTGAAATTATGGAGATGATGAAAGATCAGTGGTTTCCTGGGGTGAGAGGAGAAAAGAGAATGAATAGGCAGAGAACCAAAGTTTCTTTAGGGAAGTGAAATTCCTCTGTATAATATGATAATAATGGACATATGTCATTATAAGTTTGTGTAAATCCATAGACTAAACAACACCAAGAATGAATCCTAAGTTAAACTGTTGACATTAGATAATCATGATGTGTCAATGTAGGTTCATACTTGGTTAAATATAATATATATATACCTAATATATATGTATGTATGTATATAGACGTCATTCTGATGAGTAATGTTGATAATGCGAGGATGCTATACATATGTGCGGAACAGGGTTGATGGGAAATCTTTGTTCCATCCTCTTTATTGTAAAACTAAAATTGCTTTTAAAGTTCAGTCTTTATAAAAATTCCTATAGGAAAATTTAATGCATAATTGTGAGCTCAATATTATATGACACTTTTACTTTTGAGGCATTTACCAATTTCTAAGCTCTGTTTCTGGAGAGGGTGATGGCACTGAACTCCAGTACTCTTGCCTGCAAAGTCCCATGGATGGAGGAGCCTGGTAGGTTGCAGTCCATGGGGTCGCAAAGAGTCAGACATGACTGAGTGACTTCACTTTCACTTTTCACTTTCATGAGAGGCTAGCCAACTAGGGAGTGGTCTTAAGTGAGGGGACTGGGAAGCTAAGCAATCTCAAAAGAGTAAGGAGAAAGGTAGAGTTCAGCACCTACCATAAATGAGGCTTACTTAGAAAAGACTTTTGTTTGAGATCCTGTGGTATCTCCATACCCTTATGAAGGACAAATAAAATAATTAGATCTTAGAATGATTGAGCCAAGCATTAAAATTAATCCCATGAATGACTGAAGTGGCAGTTTTCTCCTGTAACTGACTGCTGGGAGATACATATCTAGATCAATATAATTTTATCTAGTCTCTTAACTATTTTCATACTTAATGCCCAGTATTACAATTACTGGGACTTCCTTATGGTCCAGTGACTAAGTCTTCATGCTTCCACTTCAGGTGGTGGGGATTCTGTCCCTGGTCTTGGGGATCTGAAATACAGTATGCTGTGTAGGGAAGCCAAAAAAAGAATGATATACTACTTACTTCACACTCATAATTGATGGCTGTAATAAAAAAGAAAGAAAGAAAGAAAGAAAAATCTAAATTGCTAGTCATAATTGAAGATTAGACCAAATAATAGAAAATTAATGGAAAAGATAAAAAAGAATGCTAGAAATAGACATGAGGATGCATAGATGTTAAAATCAGCCATAGGTGTTAAAATCACTAATATGTTTAAACTTGTAGGTGACAGATGGAATAGTTCCATGCAGAAGTGAAATCTTCATACTTAATATAACCAAATAAATTTTATAAATCAGAAACTGCATGATATGTCAGATGAATCTAATAAAAACACAATAAGGACAGACATTTTATTTTTAAGAATCTATAATTTGTTTGTGAGCTGCTAAAAACTTTGAATAATAGGCTTTTTAGAATAACACACAAATTATGCCTTAAGAGATTACACATAATCTATATAATATTCANTTGTAGTGAAATAAATGTAAACATGAATACAAAAGAAGTCAAGTAAGGAAGAAAGTTGAAATGCAAAAATAAAAAATGGAAAGTAGTGCCAGATGCTATCCAATAACATATTGTTAGATTTAAGTTTAAAAATAGGTTTAACAATTTAAGTCTAACAATTAGATTTAAGTCTAATATAACAGTAATCATATTAAAAGTCAGTGGACTGAATTGTCTAGTTGTAAAAAATCTCAAAGAAGATCCTTTTTGCATGAGAAGCATCTAATGCATAAGGACCCAGAGTGAATGGAATTAATGGTCAATTTTTAGAAGATCCTTGTGCAGTGTTAGGCATATCAGACAATGTACATTGGATGGTAAAAATCATAACCTGGGATAAAGTTTTCACTTATAAATTTCAAAATATTTTGATTATGAAAATGATATCTAATTCTAAACTTGTACAAACCATGGAACAACAGACTGGTTCCAAATAGGAAAAGGAGTACGTCAAGGCTGTATATTGCCACCCTGCTTATTTAACTTATATGCAGAGTACATCATGAGAAACACTGGGCTGGAAGAAGCAGAAGCTGGAATCAAGATTGCTGGGAAAATACCAATAACCTCAGATATACAGATGACACCATGCTCATGGCAGAAAGTGAAGAGGAACTAAAAAGCCTCTTGATAAAAGTGAAAGAGGAGAGTGAAAAAGTTGGTTTAAAGCTCAACATTCAGAAAACGATCTGGTCCCATCACTTCATGGGAGATAGATGGGGAAACAGTGGAAATAGTGTCAGACTTTATTTTGGGGGGCTCCAAAATCACTGCAGATGGTGATTGCAGCCATGAAATTAAAAGATGCTTACTCCTTGGAAGAAAAGTTATGACCAACCTAGACAGCATATTCAAAAGCAGAGACATTACTTTGCCAACAAAGTCCATCTAGTCAAGGCTATGGTTTTTCCAGTAGTCACATATGGATGTGAGAGTTGGACTGTGAAGAAAGCTGAGCACCAAAGAATTGATGCTTTTGAACCGTGGTGTTGGAAAAGACTCTTGAGAATCCCTTGGACTGCAAAGAGATCCAACCAGTACATTCTAAATGAGATCAGTCCTGGGTGTTCACTGGAAGGACTGATGCTAAAGCTGAAACTCCAATACTTTGGCCCCCTCATGCGAAGAGTTGACTCATTGGAAAAGACTCTGATGCTGGGAGGGATTAGGGGCAGGAGGAAAAGGGGACAACAGAGGATGTGATGGCTGAATGGCATTACTGACTGGATGGACATGAGTTTGAGTGAACTCTGGGAGTTGGTGATGGACAGGGAGGCCTGGCGTGCTGCAGGTCATGGGGTTGCAAAGAGTCAGTCACGACTGAGCGACTGAACTGTACAAACCATAAAATTAGGAATATGCTTAGACTACCACAAGAAGGGAAGCTAGCCTCCAGTCTACACTTTGAAGGACCCTTCTCTAGCCTTTCTCTAGCAATGCCCTTTTCCCAAATGAGTGAAGACTCCACTTGGCCCATGTGAAGCATTTTCTTTATTGAACCTCATCAAACTGAATGATACTACTGGCATTAAGGCTTCCCTGATGACTCAGATGGTACAGAATCTGCTGTAATGCAGAAGATGCTGGTTCCATCTCTGGGTCAGGAAGGTCCCCTGGAGAAGGAAATGGCCACCCACTCTGATATTCTTGCCTGAGAAATCCCATGAACAGAGGAGTCTGGCAGGCTACAGTTCCTGGAGTCACAAAGTGTCTGACATGACCGAGTGACTCAGCACACATGCAAACTGGTATTTAAAACACGCAGTACAGCATATAAACTTTTTTTTAAAGTTATTTAATTATGATAAAGCTATCAAGCAAAATAAAGCAATGAATCAGAAAATTCCAGAATCACTCTGAGGTGGAGAGAGGGGATCATGATCCAGGCATACAGTGGACTTCAGATTTTACTTAGTATTCTATTTCTCAACCTTGTCAGTGTGTTCACAAGTATTCATTTTATAATTGTTATTTAAGGGATATATGTACTTTATACCATCTTTTGTATATATAATATATATAATAAGACAGCATTAAGGAAGGGAAAGAAATTTGAAAATAGGTATGTAGATTATATAGAATACTAACAAAAAATATGAAAATAATTAAGTTTGGGGAAAAAAGTGTTCTGAATTAAGTAAAATACACTAAAATTCTGAGTAAGTAAAATGTAAGGTGATTTTCAAGTAAACAGCAAAATAAAGAATGTTGCATTGCTCTTTATGTTGTTAGGGCTTTTTATATTTAGCAGCAAAATCAGGAGTCTTTTATGTACACTTCCTTTTAGGTTCTAAAGAATTACTTAGGTGTTTAATTTGTTTGATTTGCCCAAGGGTATTTCTTACAAGATAGTTTGCCAGAATTTTAATGATAGCAGTATCTGTGCCAGTACTGTTTTATACCAGCTGTACTTGACTAATTATCTGGTTTCCTCAAATGTCTGCTTTTGAAATAATTATGCTTTGGAACACATTATAGACACTATGCTTTGGTATACAAGAATTTTTCCTGAAGCACTTTAAAAACCAAGAAAATCATTCTCTTACAAGACCATTGGCACCCAGTCCCCAGCATCTTGTCTTTGTCATTATATGAGCAAATTTTATCTTTATGTATGTATACCACTAGGTTTATTTTAGGTGTGAGTTACCTAAGTACAGAATATATTTTTCCCTGCAAGTAATTAAAATATTATATAGTAACTTCCTTGATTTTTTGGAAAAAATATCCAAAAACAATATTTCTAAGGGAAAATTTTGAGATGCCAACTCAGAATTGTACTATATGATGGATTAATGTACCTTATGACTATCGATTATCACATTTTTTTTAGTGTGAAATACATTTAACAAGCTAAGTAGAATGGAATATTGATAGCATAGGTAGCTTGTATCTATAGTTGTCCAAACACACATACACACACACATACTCTACAGTGTTCATAACACTAGGCAATTGGACAGTTGTGCAAGCATAATGGATTCATATCATTTAAAGCCCTAATATTTCATAACCTCAAGAATATTGCACATGAGAAAATAGCATCATATAAACAAGTTAAAAATGATTTATTTTTCTCTTTTATGGACAATTTAGTATGATGCCTCTATAACTTCAGTACAGAATGCATTTTAAAATATTTGCATCACATGACCAGTCATACACAATATTTTGAAATTTTGCCACTCAAAAGCTATTAAAAGTTTTCAAACTTGATAATAAATGAAATCATACAAATCATTTCAACTATGATTAGATGAAAAAACCACGTTCAGTGCCTGAGGCATCATTTAATTATTTCTTTCCTTTTGTAATTTTCAAAATAACTGACAATCTCATTTGTGCCTTCTTAAAAAAAAATCTAGTCTCCTTATTTTCTCATTTTAATTTAAAACTATAGATAAAAGGTCAAGAAATATAAAAAAAGAAAAAAAGAAATGTATTCTGCATTTTAACTTTCTATGTTTAGTGATTAAATNTAAGTTGATTCAGATACTTAAAGAACTCATATAAAATTGGACAGAATTCTCTTTCCTGAAAAAAAAACAAACACTTTAAATATTCTAAAATATACAATATCTACAAAATAGTCTTCTCTTAAGGTGTTTCCTTTTTAGTCTAACTGTATATATTCTCCATCTTTGACAGTCTTTAATGTTTGAAGTTGAACAATCTTTGAGCTTAAGTAGGTATTTAGATTTATGTTTTTATTTATTTGTTGATATATGAGCAGATTTTTCCTGAATTAAATATGGCTACAGCTTACCTGATATTTAATCAATCTATCTCTGCTTTAGTTTTTGTCATCCTTATACAAAAATGTGTTACTTTTAAAATAGTTCATCAGTCTTTTAATCCCCTTAAACTAAAATATACCTCCTCAGCATTTCATTTACCATCTTGTGAGTAGTGTGTCAGTTATACTTTTTTTATTAAATAGCCTAACACTATCCCTGGTCTGCTATTTCTGTTAAACGGCTGACTTGACTTTCTGCCTCAGGCCATGGCTCTCAAAACCAGAGCCTGAGACTGTGCTGTTCAGTCGCTCAGTCATGTCTGATTCTTTGCGACCCCACGGACTGTAGCCCACCAGCCTCCTCTGTCCATAGGATTCTCCAGGCAAGCATATATTATGGTTTTATTGGGCAATGTAATCTCAGGACAATAACAGTGAGGGGGAATGCAAACTGAAATAGAAAAAGGGAGAAAAGGAATACAGAATGAGGCAACCTATTAACTGAGCTGGCCACAGATTTTGAAGAAGTGCCAGTCTCCTTGGTTTTGCTGAATAACTTTCAGAAAGACCTTGAGGAACCAGCAGCCTCAGAATTGTTACCTTGGAGATGGGTGGGAGACAACTTGATTCACAGGTGCTTTTTTTCTATCTTAATGTCAAGGCTTCTTCCAAGAGGTAGTAACTGCCTCGCACTTCATTTTGTGTTATTCTATTTCTTGTCTGCTTTCAGGGAAGCAAGATTCCATGACCAGTGGTGTGGTTCTGCCTCTAAACTCAAAAGTAATAGAATAAATCATAGCTTCCATGAGTTAATCCACCTGCCAAGGCAGGAGATGCAGAAGACGTGGGTTCTACCCCTGAGTCAGGAAGATCCCCTGGAGAAGGAAATGGCACCCACTCCAGTATCCGTGCCTGGGAAATCCCATGGACAGAGGAGCCTGGCGGGCTACAGTCCATGGGGCCATAAAGAGTCGGACATGGCTGAGTGACTGAGCACATCCACGAGTTAAGAAACATGAAAAAACACAAGCATATTCCATTTGGAGGGGAGAGACACTGAGTTTAGAAGTTAGCTCAGCTAATACTTTGAAAAGCTATTTATTTACTGTGTCAGGAATTGTCTATTTCTTTAAACCTTACAGTTCACCTTTACAGATTATAGATTTTTTAAAAAATCCAATAAAAAAATGTGAACACCATAATCTTATATTCATAGATACTATTATAATGTATGTTTACTTTGTGGTTTATACTCACAAAAATGTAACCTATAGGAAAATAATATAAGTGAGATTACAGCTGATGAATATTTGGCACTAGAATATCATTTGCTGCATGAGGTCTCTGGGTATAAAGGATGGTCAAGGAACAAGGACAGTTAGTCTTGGACCCAGGCAGAGGGCTGAATGGACCTGATGAAAGGATTTCTGTTGTAAGGTGATGGGGTACCTTCAAAATCTGTGTGCTTGCTCTGGTGTGGCATGTCTTCCTAAGCTAGATACTGTAACTATTTAGTATATTGGCCTCCCTGAACCTAAATTCAAGCAGAATTATCAGTGGAGTCTGGAGTAATTATATTCCTGGAGTAATTGACCATTTTCACTTTATTTTGTGCTGTGTAGAAAGCAATATTGTAGAAATATTTTGAATCATTTTGTGTGTTTGGTGATCTATATTGTCTTCTCTAATATACTTAAAAGAAATAACAATAAAACACAATCTGTCACTATGCAGTAAAGCCTAGGCAAAAATAATAATAATAATAATAAATGAAGGAAATCCAGAAAATTTCTGTCATTTATGTTTTTTATACTTAAGTTCCAGATATTATATGTTAGACAGTTTGTTACAAAAAAGTTGTAGGTGAAATCCTCTAATCCAGTTCCAAAGAAAGTCTTTCTGTCTATTTCAGATGCCTGGAATACAGTCAGTTTAAGGGAGACAACACGCACATTGCTTTTTGAGATATTAATAATATTCATATTTCAGTGTAATAATTCTTAGTTCATTTGTCAATGAGTTAATGCAAATAAGATACCAATTATCAAAAAATTCCCCATTTTTATGAGAAGAGTGATGACAAATTTGGTAATTTTAATAGGAAAGCACTGAGGGAATTGATATATCAAGTTGCTTGAAAATGCAAAAATTTTGCCCAGGTAAGGGCCAATTTATTTTTTCTTAACCAGAAAGAATACTTCACTAAATTTCTTTGTTTGTATCATATAGAAGCAAAAAAAATTATCCATTTTTAAAAATATAAGCAATTAGAAAAATTTCTCAAAGCATATTTTCTTTGGTAGATGTACAGAGACATAAATAGATGTAAAGAAACAAAACTGCAAGGCTATTGTATACTTCTATCTTCTAGGCATTGACAGCACAGTAGACATTTAATTTTTTAAATGTGTTCATCATCACTAACATTTTATGAATATCCTGTTATAATTTTTAAGTATTTGGAATCATTTTATTTAAAGTTTCTTTCTTTTCTTTTTTTTTTTCTCTACAGACACATCCTTTAATGAGTCTGGCACTTAAATTTTTTTTGGCTGCCTGGGTCTTCACTGTGGCACAGACCTTCACTGCGTCATGCGGGATATTTGTTGCGGCACCTGGGCTCGCCAGGTAGGCCCTCTAATTGTGGCACACATGTGCTTAGTTGACTCAGGGCACCTGGGATCTTGGTTCCCTGACAAGGCACTAGTGCCACGCCCCCTGCATTGCAAGGAGGACTCTTAACCACTGGACCACCAGAGAAGTCCCCAGTCTCACTCTTTTATTACTGTTGTTTTTTCACTCTCCCTTCCAGCCAGTAATGTGAAGCTGATTTGTATGCTACCTACTCTTTATCTCTTCTTATCTACTCATGTATATTTTCATATATACATAAGCGTGACTTCATTTATCACTTTATTTTTATACAAAATAGTTATACCACATATTTTCTCAACTTTCATTTTTTCTTATTAATAAGATAATTAGGATATTCTTCAAAGGTTTACATATCATTCTTTATATAAACATATAATTATGAAAGTATGTGAAATATATATATCTGAAAGTTCAATATGTCTCTTTTCTTTTTTACATACTTATTTTTACTACATTTTTTCCTACTTCTTTTAATTTTTTTTCCTCTGAGCATGCCATACTTTTCCTCAGCTTACCCGC
>SJYQ01004058.1:217927-235468 GCA_006410935.1 Redunca redunca
ACGTATTGCTGAAGCCTGGCTTGGAGAATCTTGAGCATTACTTTACTAGCGTGTGAGATGAGTACAATTGTGCGGTAGTTTGAGCATTCTTTGGCATTGCCTTTCTTTGAAATTGGAATGAAAACTGACCTTTTCCAGTCCTGTGGCCACTGCTCAGTTTTCCAAATTTGTTGGCATATTGAGTGCAGCACTTTCATAGCATCATCTTTCAGGATTTGAAGTAGCTCAACTGAAATTCCATCACCTCCACTAGCTTTGTTTGTAAAATGAGGTAAATTTGACTTTTTTGTAGATCAGTATTTTTGTAGGTTTTTTTCTTTTTCTAAATCATATTGTAAATAATTTTATGCTTTAAATACCTTGAAGATTCTTTTATGTTTTAGCTTTTCATTCCTACTTTTAATATTTCTCAATTTTCTTGGCACTTATTTGTATTCCTTCATGAGAATTGGACTGTGAAGAAGGCTGAGCACTGAAGAATTGATGCTTTTGAACTGTGGTGTTGGAGAAGACTCTTGAGAGTCCCTTGGACTGCAAGGAGATCCAACCAATCCATTCTGAAGGAGATCAGCTCTGGGATTTCTTTGGAAGGAATAATGCTAAAGCTGAAACTCCAGTACTTTGGCCACCTCTTGCAAAGAGTTGACTAATTGGAAACGACTCTGATGCTGGGAGGGATTGGGGGCAGGAGGAGAAGGGGACGACAGAGGATGAGATGGCTTGATGGCATCACTGACTCGATGGACGTGAGTCTGGGTGAACTCCGGGAGTTGGTGATGGACAGGGAGGCCTGATGTGCTGCGATTCATGGGGCTGCAAAGAGTTGGACACAACTGAGGGACTGAACTGAACTCAACTGATATGATTAAGTGGCATTATTATAGGCTTAAACTTTGCAAATGACATTCAATTTTCAAAATTATTCCCACACTTTAAAGCAACCCTGACTATTCCAAGTTGGTTGAAATCATGAGTCTTTTTCTCAGCGTGCTTTCTATAATTACGGAGCCCTTTGAATTATTTGCTAGTTCAGAAAATTAGTTCTTCTTGGCTCCTTTTTCTGTCCAGCTGTGTTACATAGGCTTGACACTCCATGCTTTGCTGAATAAATCTCCACAAAAGCTGAGTGAACAATTGACTGTCTTCTAACCAGAGACTGTGGGGTCAATGTTGCTGTCTCATCTCTGTCTTAAATCAACAAAAACTTTGAAGACAGCTATTCTGTTTTTAAAAAGTCTCCTAAGAAAATTATGTGTAGAATGATCACAAGCATTGTATTTATCTGAGATACTTTTGAAGAAGGTGATATAATATTTAAGGATTATAGCAGACAAGTAAAAAAATCCCAGATATTAAAAATTGCAGATATTGTATTAAGAAATTTCTACAAAAATTGGAATGAACCCTATTATCTAAGATAATAAAACCTTTTAAATTTTAAAATAAGTTTGATAATCAGATCTGTTTATTCTGAAATAGAATGATAACAATACAAACATGATAGGGCTATCAACAGTTTTGTAGTAGTTTTTTTCTTGTAGTCTTATTTTTCTTTTCTTTTAACCTATTATATCTTACCTTACATGATATGTATTCAGGAAACACTTCTTAAATATGAAAAAGATACTATGCATTATACAGTAGCTATGATGTGAAATGGAGAAGGCAATGGCACCCCACTCCAGTACTCTTGCCTGGAGAATCTCATGGACGGAGGAGCCTGGTGGGCTGCAGTCCATGGGGTCGTGAAGAGTCGGATATGACTGAGCGACTTCACTTTCACTTTTCACTTTCATGCATTGGAGAAGGAAATGGCACCCCACTCCAGTGTTCTTGCCTGGAGAATCCCAGGGATGGGGAGCCTGGTGGGCTGCCGTCTGTGGGGTCACACAGAGTCAGAAACGACTGAAGTGACTTAGCAGCAGCAGCAGGATGTGAAAGCAACCAAGATGTTCATCAACAGATGAATGGATAAAGAAGTAGTGGTACATTTGTACAATGGAATGTCACTCAGCTATCAAAAGGAACTCATTTGAATTGGTTCTAATGAGGTGGCTCAACCGTGAGCCTACATAGAGTGAAATAAGTCAGAAAGAGAGAAACAAATATCATATATTAATGTATCTATCTATCTATCTATAATCTAGAAAGATGGTCTTGATGAACCTGTTTCCAGGACAGCAAAGAAGACCCAGAGATAAAGAACAGACTTGTAGACACTGTGGGGGAAGGAGAGGGTGTGATGAATTGAAAGAGTAACATTGAGACACATACATTACCATATATAAAGTAGACAGCCAGTGGGAATTTGCTGTATGACAGGGAGCTCAAACCCAGGGCTCTGTGACAACCTAGAGTGGTGGGAGGTGAAAGGAAGGTTCAAGAGGGAGAGGACATATGTATACCTATGGCTGATCCATGTTGACGTATGCAGGAACCAATACCATACTGTACTTACCCTCCAATTAAAAATAAACAAATTAGATATAAGTTTTTAAAAAGAAATTTTAAAAAATGTGAGAAAGAGAAGTGCAACCCCTGAGATCCAGGAGTTTCACTGGTATTCTTTTCCGAGACTTGGTTTTGCTGTGAGCTGGCATGGCATGACACTCACTCCTAGATTGTGGTGCTTTTTTATTCGACATAAACTATTTCACAGGACCCAAACCTCAGACAAGCCCACCTTGTGACTGAAGAATCGAGGCAAACAGTCATTCTGTAGTCTTGTGTAAACCCAGACAAAACATGAAAGTGGCCTAATGTGTGTGTGTGTGTGTGTGTGCTAAGTCACTTCAGCTGTGTCTGACTCTTTGCAACCCAGTGGACTGTAGCCCACCAGGCTCCTCTGTCCGTGGGATTTTCCAGGTGAAAATACTGGAGTAGCTTGCCATTCTTTTCTCCAGAGGATCTTCTGGACCCAGGGATTGAACCTGTGTCTCTTACATCTCCTACACTGGCAAGCAGGTTCTTCACCACTAGTGCTAATCTGCTCCCTGGATAATATGAATGATCTTTGCCTCTTTGCCAGGTACCAGATGGTATTTGTTAGGTCTAGTCTTTCCATCTTTTAAGCAAGATTTGTTGAGATACCAAATCACACACTATTCTTGCTTCGTAACAGTATCCAATTCAAAGTAAAGTCCCATGTTCTCAAAAGATTCATAAAATCACCTAATACAAGCCCCAATTTTAAAGCAAGTCCTTCCTAACACACTTTTACTGAGATACCAAATGAATACCTATGGTGTGTAGTCTCCCTGGCAACAGGAGCAGCAAGTTTAACTGGTGGAACACACCTGTTGGCTTACCTGACTTATCTGGAGGACACTGGCAAACATTGAACGTTGAACGTAATTTTAGATGCTAGACATTGGCATGCATATATTCATGCCAACCCCTCCTCTGCACTGTTTCCTTGTTCTCTCTCTCTTTCGTTCTCCCTTTTCCTTTCTGCTTCCCTATTTTCCTCTCAGTCTCACTCAACCACACACTCACATAAAGAAACAAAACAACCAGAGTAAAATTTGCAGGAAACTAGACCCCCAAAATGCAGACAATTCTACCCACTCTATTTTAGAGCTATCTTTAAATATAACTATTTGCTCTAAGAGAAAGATCAATGTTATTAGCTTCAGGTAACTTGAAAAGAGTGATAAGAACTATTGACAATGATGAATGTTTACAGTTTGAATGTTGCCAACTGTAACTCATTTGTAAAAACATAAATGATAGCTTATGAATTGGGCTTCCTAGGTGGCTCAGTGGTAATGAAACCCCGTGCCAATGCAGGAGACACAAAAGATAAGGGTTCAATCCTTGGGTCAGGAAGATCTCTTGGGGAAGGAAATGGCAACCCACTCCAGTATTCTTGCCTGGAGAATCCCATGGACAGAGGAGCCTGGCAGGCTACAGTCCATGGGGTCACAAAGAGTCAGATACAACTGAGCAACTGAGAACACAGCACTTACAATTTGTGGATTATCTGGCTCAAAGTTCAGTTGCAGAAAGTGTCATAAACATGTACATAAATTTATCTAGTAAGAACAGTTCACATTGTAAAAAAGCCTAACATTCTTGGTTTAAAAACCATAAGCAACACAAAAGAAAAACCATACCCTATGTCTTGAAGGAACACATGAGAACCCAATAAAAGCTGACACTTTCAATCAAGATCCCTCTCTTTTACTTCTAGGGAAAAATCTTAGAGCTGATGAGTGGGGATTATTGCTATTTGAAAGATAATTTTTAGAGCTGGCTCCTGTATGTCCTTCCCCTCTCTCCCCCGCACATGTCAGTGTGTGCCCCAATCCTACTTTTAACTTGCTTCCTGTGTAACATTTTGTGGTGTGTATATAGCAGAAGTTGAAAGGAAGAGACAATGAAGCATCTGTAGAAGGAGTTTGATACTTTCAAGAAAACATGAGAAATGCTTCTGACTAATTCACTTCACAGTGTAACATAAATTAATGATTTAATTTTCACCCAAATATGTTTCATAAACAAGAAAGCTGTTCTTAATTGCTTCCCGCCATAAATTCTGTTAATTGGATAATGAATAAAATTTACAGTTTTTGAACAGTAAAACCATCTTTACTGATATTAATTTGAAAGTGAAAAAATAGTATTTCATGATAACTCATTCACTACTTTTAAAGAGTAATCTCTTATGTGGAATCCTTCTTGTTGGATAGTTTAAATAATTAGCATATTACTGTACCTTTTTACATTTTGACCTGGTGGCTTACTCAAAGTTATTTATTTATTTATTTATTTGCACAGCTGAGAAAATAACTATGTAAAAACCCTTGATAAAATATCCAACAACAGAAAATAATCTGTTTTATGTATTTTTTTTAAAGCCCATGTCTGTCTGGAAATTCTTGTGGAAGAATGTGCTATTTCCTCCAGTGACTTCTATTTTTCATTGAGCTGTGGGACACCATTGGCAATTTAGAGAAGACTAATGCCCTGCAGGTTAGAGACCAACAGTAGGAGTTTCTCATATAAAGACAAATGTTCTAAAGATTTATCTGTTTACCTACATAATTTTTCCTCTTTAAGATACCCAGGGATTTTTGTGCATCATTTGGCACTGATTTGTAGGATACTGTTGTCATGCGAGGGGAAAAAAAAGAATGCTAAATTTCTCTCATTGAAAATACCTCATTTTCTAAGAGTAACAGAACCTATTAAAGAAAACGTTAGTGAATTCCAAAATGATGCCACTAATTGCCTTTGAAAATCTAAGTACATTAATGGCTATTTTAGATTTTCCATATGGGAAAACATCATGCTTAATATAATTTTAGTACTCATTCAAAAATTTTTTAAAAGCCTTATTCTTTATAAAATATGTAACCCATTTTGAAGAACACACTATATAAAATTAATTTTAAATATCNTTTACAACCTGTCACACTAAAAACATGTTACAAATAACTGGCAGTAAATCATAAATGTGTCAAACAATTGTTTTCAAAGAAATTACATAATTATCAAAAAATGTAAATAGTTTCTGTCAGTTACAAGCAATAAGACACATGGTAATAAATATTTGCATTTTAATAAAATTAAAGATATGAACACTGGCATTGGCATTAGTTGAGTTTAACCCTGAGACAGCATTATGAGCCTAGGAATGGTGGTAGTGGCTCATCTAATCCTCATAGTGTGCATGTGTGCTCAGTTGTGTACAACTCTTTCTGACCCCATGAACTGTAGCCCACCAGGCTCCTCTGTCCGTGGAATTCTCCAGGCAACCGGAGTGGGTTGCCATTTCCTTCTCCAGGGGATTTTCCTGACTCAGGGATTGGAATCATTATCTCTTGTGTCTCCTACTTAGGCAGGAGGATTCTTTACCACTCTGCCACCTGGGAAGCCCATCAAAGTGATGCAAATGGCATCTTTTCTTACCCTAATGATACACATAAGGAAATTAAGCACTGAAAATTTGTGTTTATTTAAAGACAGTGTTATAAAAGTCTACCTCTCCGTGGCTGTCCCCTTCTGGAAATGAAAAAAAAAAAAAGGAAGAAATAGACCTTTTACTGAATTTAGAGCCATTCTCCCAGTTTCATATGAATATCTAATTTTGAGCCAATTAAGTAGGGTTCCTAAGTTAAAAAAAAAAACAAAACTTTTGTTCATTCTTAGATGGAAGATATAACTGAGAATAAGAAGTCCTCATACAGATACAGAAATGACTTTTCTCTTTTCTCTCTTTACACTCATTCTCTGAGGATTTTATTATGAAAAAGATGGGGTCTCCACAATGGAGTAGCGTCCTCACTGAGTGGAAAGTTGTTTACAGTCCACATTTCTAGCTCTGATAGCATGCGTGATGCATTTTATGCTCTACAGAAGAAAGGCCTGCGGTCCACTGGAGTAAGGATTGCAGTTATTACACCCAGGGCCCTTGTTTAAGAATCTGTCTTTAAAGAACAACTATAAGACCCATTTAAAATAAACAGGCTTGTAATTTAAGGTAAGAATATCAAGTAATTAGTGTACCATTTGTAGGAGGTAGTTCTGATTCAACATAAACATATCATTATTAACACCTAAAAATAGTTCAAAGGTATGCAAAATTAGGTCCTTGAAGGTTAAATGAATCAAAAGAGACTATCATCAATAGAGGCCAACAGTGTGATTTGCTAAAACCTTTAAAAATAAGGAAAGATATTGATTGAAATATTTGCCTTGTAAACTGCAACTACAACAATTTTTAATAGAATGAAAAAATTTCCTTTTAGTTTTAAATTATGGTTGCAAATTAGAACATGTCATTAGGAGGAAGTTTATCAACTATTCCCAAGTGGTAAAATTTATAAATATTTATCTGTGGGGATTTTCTTTTTGTTTTTACTTTTTGGAGGGTATGTTTGCTTTATCTTTCTGGAGAGGATCTACAGTTTTAATCAGATTCTCAAAGATCTGATATCTTTATATTCATGGATATAAATGGAAGAATTTTCTCATGACAATCACTGCTGTTTTCCTAGAATAGTAGTTGGAAATTAAATCAGAATAAGTATCTAATCTGAAAATGTTTTCCACTTCTCTAGATTACTAAAAGATTTTTTACATTTCTCCAACACCAACTTACTTATGTTAATGCACAAATGTAAAGGGAAACACATATGAATAGTTAACATTTTTTGTAAGTTTCCTTTCACAACTCAACTTGTGACCTGTGATTTAAAAAAAAAAAAATTGGCTACTTGAGACTCTTTATAGCTCTGCTTAGAACAATTTGTACAATTAATGTATGTTACCTATCATATGCCAAGGATCAAGGACATAGTTATAAACTAGATATATGATCCCTGATAACATGGAGCATATATAGCCTAACAGGCAACATAAATATTAAATAAACACTTGCACAGATAGTGTTAAATACAGCTGTAGCAAGTGATATGAAGAAATGCAGAATTTTATGTAAGAACATACTATATCCTAAGTAGGAAAAGAGCAACGTGATCTCAGAACATGAGAATAACTTTAGATGAGAAAGAATTTGGCTTAATGGTTACTATATTTAAGCAATGCCAGAGAATCATCAAACTACCATATAATTGAGCTCATTTCACATGCTAGCAAGGTAATATTCAAAATCCTTATAGCAAGGCTTCAACAGAATGTGAACTGAGAAGTTTCAGATGTATAAACTGGGCTTAGAAAAGGCAGAGGAACCAGAGATCAAATTGCCAACATATGTTGGATCATGGAAAAAGCAATGGGATTCCAGAAAAATATCTACTTCTGCTTCATTGACTATGCTAAAGCCTTTAACTCTGTAGATCACAACAAGAATTGGGAAAATTCTGAGATGGGGATGTCGGATCACCTTACCTGTTTCTTGAGAAACCTGTATGCAGGTCAAGAGGCAACAGTTAGAACCTTAAATGGAACAATAGAGTGGTTAAAAATTGAAAAAGGAGTACTTCAAAGTTGCGTATTGTCATCCTGCTTATTTAACCTATATGTAGATTAAAATACCAGGCTGGATGAATCACAAGCTGAAATCAAGATTGCCAGGAGAAATATCAACAACCTCAGATATGCAGATGTTACCATTCTGTGGTAGAAAGTGAAGAGGGACTAAAGAGCCTCTTGATGAGATTGAAAAAGGAGAGTGAAAAAGCTGACTTAAAACTCAAGATTCATGAAACTCAGATCATGATATCCAGTTTCATCACTTCATGGCAAATAGAAGGACAAAAAGTGGAAGCAGTGACAGTTTTTCTTTCCTTGGGCTCCAAAATCACTGCAGATGGTGACTGCACCATGAAACTAACAGATGTTTACTCCCTGGAAGGAAAGCTATGGAAAACCTAGACAGCATATTAAAAAGCAGAGACATCACTTTACCGACAAAGTCTACATAGTCAAACCTATGTTTTTTCCAGAAGTCACACATAGATGTGAGAGTTGGACTATAAAGAAGACTGAGAGCTGAAGAACTGACACTTCCAAATTGTGGTTCTGGAGAAGATTCTTGAGAGTCCCTTGGACTGCCTGGAGGTCAAACCAGTCAATCCTAAAGAAATCAACCCTGAATATTCATTAGAAGGACTGATGCTGAAGCCGAAGTTCCAGTACTTTGGTCACCTGATATAAAAAACTAACTCACTGGAAAGTGAAAGAAAGTGAAGTCTCTCAGTCATGTCCAACTCTTTGAGACCCCATGGACTGTAGCCTATCAGGCTCCTCTGTCCATGGGATTTTCCAAGCAAGAATGCTGGAGTGGATTGCCATTTCCTTCTCCAGGTGATCTTCCCCACCCAAGAATCGAACCTGGGTCTCCCACATTGCAGGCAGATGCTTTACCATTTGAGCCACCAGGGAAGCCCAAAGGATCCTCATGCTGGTAAAGATTACAGGCAAAAGGGGTAAGCAGCAGCAGAGAATGAGATGGTTAGGTAGCATCACTGGCTCAATGGACATAAATTTGAGTAAACTCTAGGGGATAGTGGAGGACAGAGGACCCTGTGTGCTGCAGTCCATGGGGTCACAAAGAGTCAGACACGACTTATCAATTAAAAAACAACAATGGTAGTTAAACTAAAATAGCTTGAAAATTTTCTCACGTTCTTACTTCCCAATGTAAAATGTATTTGTATTTATATAATCATTGTTTGGGGCTTCCCTGGTGGCTCAAAGGTTAAAGCATCTGCCTCCAGTGTGGGAGACCCGGGTTCAATCCCTGGGTCAGGAAGATCTCCTGGAGAAGGAAATGGTAACCCACTCCAGTATTCTTGCCTGGAGAATACCATGGACAGAGGAGCCTGGCGGGCTACAGTCCACGGGGTCACAAAGAGTTGGACACGACTGAGCAACTTCACTTCACTTCACCTCACTTCAATCATTGCTTACAACTGTCATTCAATATCATATGATTTGGTGATTCTTTTCCATGATATCACCTTCACTAGCTTTGTTCAGAGTAATGCTTCCTAAGGCCCACTTGACTTCACAGTCTAAGTTGTTTGGCTCTAGGTGAGTGATCACACCATCCTGGTTGTCTGGGTCATGAAAAGATTTTTTGTATAACTCTTCTGTGTATTCTTGCCACCTCTTAATAATTTGGCCTCAGGTCAAGCAACAGGGAAGGACACAGTCCCACCCATCAACAGAAAATTGGATTAAAGATTTACTGAACATGGTCTTGCCCATCAGAAGAAGACCCTGTCCCCCTCAGTCAGTCTATCCCATCAGGAAGCTTCCATAAGCCTCTTATCCTTCTCAATCAGAGGGCAGACAGAATGAAAAGCACCATTATAGAAAACTAACCAAACTGATCTTATGGACTACAGCCTTGTCTAGCTCAACAAACTATAAGCCATGCCCTGTAGGGCCACTCAAGACAGACGGTCATGGCAGAGTGTTCTGACAAAACATGGTCCACTGGAGAAGGGAAGGACAAACCACTTCAGTATTCTTGCCTTGAGAACCCCATGAACAGTATGAAAAGGCAAAATGATAGGAGACTAAAAGAGGAACTCTCCAGGTCGGTAGGTGCCCAATATGCTACTGGGGGTCAGTGGAGAAATAACTCCAGAAAGAATGAAGGGATGGAGCCAAAATAAAAATAATACCCAGTTGTGGATGTGACTGGTGATAGAAGCAAGGTCCGATGCTGTAAAGAGCAATATTGCATAGAAACCTGGAATGTTAGGTCCATGAATCAAGGCAAATTGGAAGTGGTCAAACAGGAGATGGCAAGAGTGAATGTCGATATTCTAGGAATCAGTGAACTAAAATGGACTGGAATGGTGAATTTAACTCAGATGACCATTATATCTACTACTGCAGGCAGGAATCCCTCAGAAGAAGTGGAGTAGCCATCATGGTCAACAAAAGAGTCCAAAATGCAGTACTTGGATGCAATCTCAAAAATGACAGAATGATCTCTGTTCATTTCCAAGGCAAAACATTCAGTATCACAGTAATCCAAGTCTATGCCCCAACCAGTAATGCTGAAGAAGCTGAAGTTGAACGGTTCTATGAAGACCTACAAGACCTTTTAGAAGTAATACCCAAAAAAGATGTCCTTTTCATTATAGGGGACTGGAAGCAAAAGGAGGGAGTCAAGAAACACCTGGAGTAACAGGCAAATTTGGCCTTGGAATACAGAATAAAGCAGTACAAACGCTAATGAGTTTTGCCAGGAGAACGCACTGGTCATAGCAAACACCCTCTTCCAACAACACAAGAGAAGACTCTACACATGGACATCACCAGATGGTCAACACCCAAATGAGACTGATTATATTCTTTGCAGCCAAAGATGGACAAGCTCTATACAGTCAGCAAAAACAAGACCGGGAGCTGACTGTGGCTCAGATCGTGAGCTCCTTATTGCCAAATTCAGACTTAAATTGAAGAAAGTAAGGAAAACCACCAGACCATTCAGGTATGACCTGAATCAAATCCCTTATGATTATACAGTGGAAGTGAGAAGCTCTATACAGTCAACCAAAGAAGACCAGGAACTGACTATGGCTCAGATCATGAACTGCTTATTGCCAAATTCAGACTTAAATTGAAGAAAGTAGGGAAAACCACTAGACTGTTCAGCTGTGGTCTAAATTAAATCCCTTCTGACTATACAGTAGAAGTGCAAGGAATTATATCTAATAGACAGAGTGCCTGAAGAACTATGGACGGAAGTTTGTGACATTGTACAGGAGGCGATGATCAAGACCATCGCCAGGAAAACGAAACACAAAAAGGCAAAATGGTTGTTTGAGGAGGCCTTACAAATAGCTGAGAAGAGAAGAGAAGCCTGAGGAAAAGATAAAAGGAAAGATATACCCATTTGAATACAGAGTTTCAAAAATAGCAAGGAGAGATAAAGCCTTCCTCAGTGGTCACTGTAAGAAACAAGAGAAAAACAGAATAGGAAAGACTAGAGATCTCTTCAAGAAAATTAGAGATACCAAGGGAACATGTACTATACAGTCCATGGATATCTGCAGGGCAGAACAATGGAGTGGGTAGCTGTTTTCTCAAGTGGGTCTTCCCAACCCCGAGACTGAACCTTCAGTTCAGTTCAGTTCAGTCACTCAGTCGTGTCCAACTCTTTGCGAACCCATGAGTCTCAGCACGCCAGGCCTCCCTGTCCATCACCATCTCCCGGAGTTCACTCAGACTCACATCCATCGTGTCCATGATGCCATCCAGCCATCTCATCCTCGGTCGTCCCCTTCTCCTCCTGCCCCCAATCCCTCCCAGCATCAGTCTTTTCCAATGAGTCAACTCTTCGCATCAGGTGTCCAAAGTACTGGAGTTTCAGCTTTAGCATCATTCCTTCCAAAGAAATCCCAGGGTTGATCTCCTTCAGAATGGACTGGTTGGATCTCCTTGCAGTCCAAGGGACTCCTAGGTCTCCGAAATTGTAAGTGGTTTCTTTATCAGGTGAACCATGAGGAAAACCCAATAATATTGTAGTGGGTAGCCTATCCCTCCTCCAGTGGTTCTTCCCAATCAAGGAGTTGAACCAGGGTCTCCTCCATTACAGGTGGATACTTTAGCAAGTTGGCTATCGGGGAAGAATTTTGGAAGGGGTTGCCATTTCCTTCCCCAGAAGATCTTCCCAACACAAATATTGAACCCAAGTCTCCTGTTTAGCAGGCAGATTCTTAACCACTGAGCCACCAGGGAAGCCAACTTTAATGCTTTATTGAATCCAAATTATAACTTAAATGAAATATCATGAAATCTCTCAAGGGCCATGAACTTAAGAAAGTTCTCACAAGGTAGTAAAGTAATGCTTAAAATTCTCCAAGCCAGGCTTCAGCAATACATGAACCATGAACTTCCAGATGTTCAAGCTGGTTTTAGAAAAGGCAGAGGAACCAGAGATCAAGCAACATCCTCTGGATCAACAAAAAAGCAAGAGAGTTCCAGAAAAACATCTATTTCTGCTTTATTGACTATGCCAAAGCCTTTGACTGTTTGGATCACAATGCTGTGGAAAATTCTGAAAGAGATGGGGATACCAGACCACTTGACCTGCATCTTGAGAAACCTATATGCAGATCAGGAAGCAACAGTTAGAACTGGACATGGAACAACAGACTGGTTTCAAATCGGAAAAGGAATACGTCAAGGCTGTATATTGTCACCCTGCTTATTTAACTTCTCTGCAGAGTACATCATGAGAAACACTGGGCTGGAAGAAGCAGAAGCTGGAATCAAGATTGCTGGGAGAAATACCAATAACCTCAGATATGCGGATGACACCACCGTTATGGCAGAAAGTGAAGAGGAATTAAAAAGCCTCTTGGTGAAAGTGAAAGAGGAGAGTGAAAAAGTTGGCTTAAAGCTCAACATTCAGAAAATGAAAATCATGACGTCTGGTCCCATCACTTCATGGGAAATAGATGGGGAAACAGTGGAAACAGTGTCAGACTTTATTTCTCGGAGCTCCCAAATCACTGCAGATGGTGATTGCAGCCATGAAATTAAAAGACACTTACTCCTTGAAGGAACATTATGACCAATATAGATAGCATATTGAAAAGCAGAGACATTAGTTCAGCAACAAAGGTCTGTCTAGTCAAGGCAGACAGGTTTTTCCAGTGGTTATGTATGGATGTGAGAGTTGGACGGTGGAGACAGCTGAGCGCCGAAGAATTGATGCTTTTGAACTGTGGTGTTGGAGAAGACTCTTGAGAGTCCCTTGGACTGCAAAGATATCTAACTAGTTCATTCTAACGGAGATAGTCCTGGGTGTTCTTTGGAAAGATGCTAAAGCTGAAACGCCAGTACTTTGGCCACCTCATGCGAAGAGTTGACTTATTGGAAAAGACTCTAATGATGGGAGGGATTGGGGGCAGGAGGAGAAGGGGACGGCAGAGGATGAGATGGCTGGATGGCATCACCAACTCAATGGATGTGAGTTTGAGGGAACTCTGGGAGTTCGTGGTGGACAGGGAAGCCTGGCGTGCTACAATTCATGGGGTCACAAAGAGTGGGACACGACCGAGCAACTGAACTGAGGTGAACTGATAGTTATTTGTTATTCCCTCCCTCTTTAACTGGCTCTTCTGTGGGAGTGTGTTACTATTTATAAGTATATTGTGAAATAATTGAATCATTACAAATTAGTGCTGGAGTTATATATTCTGTGACCTTTATTCATAGAGGATGAGTCAACATCTGTGGTTTAATATGTATTCTCCCCATATTATTGAAAAGCTTATTGAGAGATTACACTGGAGGCTGAACAAAACAATTCTTTATTAATTATTTTCTTTAACTATAGCGTCTCATAGCAACTCAGACTATGAGGATCTTTTTCTGCAAAATAGGTTATAATTGCACATATTTCATAGAGTGGGCATCAGGGTTACATGAAACTAACACAACTACATATATATAGTACATCAGCTCTTCTTTTACATATTATTTTTGGCCATACTCACTTGTGACACCATTCTGCTTTGAGGTTCATTTAACTTTGTTTACATAAAGTCAGCCTAAACTCATTTTAAACTATTATGTTTGTTAAAGGGGGTTATGACTTTAAGATATGTTAATTAACTATCAAATATATTGTACAAAGTTGTAGCAAACATGTAGCAAATGTTTGCTTATAATCATAAAAAATGTAATATATATACTCATATATCATAAGAAAGTGTAACATATTTAAATCTTATAATCATAAAAAATGTAAAATATTCATTATGCATCTGGCCTGAAAACACTCTAAAATTAATGTTAAGAAAACCCTGCAGTGAATATTACATACTTCGTTTTATCAGCCAATGACTCCCACAGAAACCTTTTTATTCCCTTCTCAGCCAGAGTGTCAGAAAATGTTGTCTCCTGATATTTTTAACTCTCACTCATCTGTAAATTTATAGACCCTTTTTTTTAGATCAGATCATTATTTAGTTATATTTTAATGAGACTCTTCAAATCTATTCCTCATTTATGTAATGTATTAATTCTGATTTTTTACTGAAGTAGACTTACAGGTGCATATATATGTATGCATATAGCTTAATATTATACATTGTCAGTTGTGCAGAATGACAGATAAATTTCATTTTGCAAAAATAATGCTAACCTATGGTAAACCACCTTACCTGTTGCAAAATATTAGATTGAAGAAACAAAATCCTGCTGTGGTCATGTCAGGATAACCGGTATTTACAGTACAGAGCACACAACATTGGGTACAGCGATTATTTGGAAAAATTAAATCAATGAATCTTTACTCTTCACATTATATTGCCTGCCTTCATCATAGCAAAAATCCTAATGTTCTCTTGCTTCTTACTCTCTGTCTTCTTGTATTGTTTTCTTCTGCCAGCATGGCATTTATGTGATGACTTAATACGATTCTAAAACACTATCCTGTGTATAGCAAATATTAATGCTGTGTATAGCATTAATTTAAAATCTTCAGGATTCAATAAAATTCCTCAGTATGGTGTGATAAATCACTTATGCAATGAAAAGGAGAGTGAAAGTCATGTCTGACTCTGTGACCCCATGACTATACAGTCCATGGAATTCTCCAGGTGAGAATACTGGAAGTGAGTAGCCTTCCCCTTCTTCAGAGCATCTTCCCAACCCAGGGATTCAAGCCAGGTCTCCTGCATTGAAGGGGGATACTTTACCAGCTAAGCCACAAGGGAAGCACCAAAATACTGGAGTGGGTAGCCTATCCCTTCTCCAGAGGATCTTGCCCATCCAGGAATCAAAATAGGGTCTCCTGCATTGCACGTGGATTCTTTCCCAACTGAACTATCAGGGAAGCCCATTTATGGAATAATTCTGTCTATAATTCTTTTCTACTTACTCTTCCTCTTAAATCTCAACTTTCCAGCATCTCAAAACTTTTTGATTCTATTCTTTCCCAGGTATTCCCCATTAAAAGAGCAGAAAATCTGTATTCTAGATGTTCACATAAAATTTGGAGTCAAAGTTGATTTTTCTTTCCCTACATTTGGAAAATTGATTGGTCACATATGTAATATCATGTAGTATTTGTCTTTCTCTGACTCATTTAACTAAGCAAAATATTGTCTAGCTCTGTCCACATTGCTGCAGATGCTACAAATTTCACTCTTTTTATGGCTGAGTAATATTCCTCTGTGTGTGTGTCTTCCTGAGGCTATTTTATTAAAATGTTAACATTTTATTTTTATAATTATAGAAAGTGTTTTTCTATTAAAAAATCAATGAAAAAATATTATAGAAACTTTGGAAAACTCAGATGAATAATAAAATCACTTAAATTTAAAAGTCCCAATTATCAAGTGTGTTTGTGTGTGCATCTGTGTGCTTGAGAGTATGTGTATGTATAAAATGTATTATTTCCTGTCTGTTTCTCTTAATTAAGAATGAAGAGTATATATTTGAATTTTTTGGTATGGGTGCTTTTTATGTCATTATTTTTAGTTAATGCCTAATGCTCAATGGAAAATTCTGAAAGAGATGGGGATATCAGACCACCTGCCTGCCTCTTGAGAAACCTATATGCAGGTCAGGAAGCAACAGTTAGAACTGGACATGGAACAATAGACTGGTTCCAAATTGGAAAAAGAATACGTCAAGGCTGTATATTGGCACCTGGCTTATTTAAATTCTATGCAGAGTACATCATGAGAAATGCTGGGCTGGAAGAACCAGAAGCTAAAATCAAGATTGCCAGGAGAAATATCAATAATCTCAGATACACAGATGACACCACCCTTATGGCAGAAAGTGAAGAGGAACTAAAAAGCCTCTTGGTGAAAGTGAACGAGGAGAGTGAAAAAGTTGGCTTAAAGCTCAACATTCAGAAAAAGAAGATCATGACATCTGGTCCCACCGCTTCATGGGAAATAGATGAGGTAACAGTGTCAGACTTTATTTTTAGGGGCTCCCAAATCACTGCAGATGGTGACTGCAGCCATGAAATTAAAAGATGCTTACTCCTTAGAAGGAAAGTTATGACCAACCTAGATAGCATATTCAAAAGCGGAGACATTACTTTGCCAAGAAAGGTCCATCCACTCAAGGCTATGGTTTTTCCAGTGGTCATGTATGGATGTGAGAGTTGGACTGTGAAGAAAGCTGAGTGCCAAAGAATTGATGCTTTTGAACTGTGGTGTTGGAGAAGACTCTTGAGAGTCCCTTGGACTGCAAGGAGATCCAACCAGTGCATTCTTAAGGAGGTCAGTCTTGGGTGTTCATTGGAAGGACTGATGTTGAAGCTAAAACTCCAATACTTTGGCCACCTCATGTGAAGAGTTGACTCATTGGAAAAGACCCTGATGCTGGGAGGGATTGGGGACAGGATGAGAAGGGGACAACAGAGGAAGAGATGGCTGGATGACATTACCACCTCAATGGACATGAGTTTGGGTGAATTCTGGGAGTTGGAGATGGACAGGGAGGCCTGGTGAGCTGTGATTCATGGGGTCACAAAGAGTCAGACACGACTAAGCGACTGAACTGAATGCTCAATTGGATGGTTCTTTCAAAATATGTAACCAGATTCAACATTTTTATTTTTTTGTTATTTCATGAGCAGTTATTATAAATATAATCAGAATTCATTCACATTACCTTTCATTTGCAAGTACTATAAATATATTTTACTAAATAGAATATTGGTTTCTGGGTCAACCATAATAATATCTATTGTTTATTAGGAGTTACTACTATTTATGAGTAGTATGTTCAGCATTTTTACAAATATTCAGTTCGGTTCAATTCAGTGGCTCAGTCGTGTCCTACTCTGCAACCCCATGAATTGCAGCACGCCAGGCCTCCCTGTCCATCACCTACTCCTGGAGTTCACTCAAACTCATGTCCATCGAGTTGGTGGTGCCATCCAGCCATCTCATTCTCTGTCGTCCCCTTCTCCCCCTGCCCCCAATCCCTCCAAGCATCAGAGTCTTTTCCAACGAGTCAACTCTTCACATGAGGTGGCCAAAGTATTGGAGTTTAAGCTTCTGCATCAGTCCTTCCAATGAACACCCAGGGTTGATCTCCTTCAGAATGGACTGGTTGGATCTCCTTGCAGTCCAA